>JAYRBT010000043.1:7835635-7878883 GCA_036023395.1 Myiotriccus ornatus
GCTGGTTCAAAACCTTCCTTTCGTGCAGTTCTTGAGGCACTGGCTCCTGATAGCACAGTTTTCTCTGGATCAGCAGTTAGGAGAAGAACCAGTTGAGTCAGTGCTGATGCCCTTGTAGAGAAGCCTCTCTTGTAAAGACCAAGAACCCAAATGAACGCTGGTCCCTGTCCTGTGTGTGTGCTGCTCCTCACCTGGAATTGAGGGTCCCACCTGCAAAACCAGGGTCTGGTTTTGCCTCTGGTGTGCCAACAGCATCCAGCCCAGTGTGGGCTCCAGCCGTGCCCCAGGAGCTCCCGTGTCCTCTGGGCTTTGCTCCAGCAGCTGCCCTTGATCCATCCCTGCGCTGGAGCCCCTGTGTTTTAGGAAGCAATTTAAAATCGATGTTAATCTTGTAATTTGGAAGCCTCTCCTGCAGTGTGAGGTGTTTGAAGCACTGCAGAAAAGCTTAAAATGCAGTTTAAAATAGTGCTGGCTGGCAATAGAGAAGCAACTAAAAATTCCCTGCTGCTACTTTTTAAAAAGAAAAAGTTAAAGGGGGATGAAAAGGAGGAAAAAAGATGGGCTAAAAAAAATATTAAATGAAAGCTGAGCAGCAGCTTGTGCTGGGGTTGTGTGTATTCATCTCCTCTTCCACAGCTCCCCCAGCCCATCTCCTGGGGCTGCTGGGGAGAGGAGGAGATGATCCTGTGGGACTGTCCCCATGTCCCAGAGGCAACTCCAGGTGTCTGGTGTGTGTGGGGAGGTAAGAAGTAGTAAAAGCTGGGGGAGACAGCCCTGTGCTCTCCTTTGCAGCTCCTGGCTGGGAGTGTAAGTGTCTGTTTGTATTGCTCAGCTTTGTGCCTTTTCTTATTTGTATGGAAATAGGAAGTGTTTGGGTGGAGATAGAGCTGCAGGCTGCTCCTACAGGCTTTTCATTTCAGATGATGGAACAACAGGAGCTGGTTGGGGTAGAGAAGCATCAGGAGCCCCTTCTGCAGGCTCACCTTGGGGTCCCACAGCTGAAGGGCTGCCCTGAGGGAGGAAGGAGACCCCAGACCCAGCAGGGTTGGTACAGGAACAACCTGGCTGGCACCGCTCTCCACACTCAGTGCAGGCTTGAAGAAAGCTGGTAGGACCTTGGGTGAAGGCTGAAGTGTGTTCAGGACCTCTCTGTGATTTCCTCCTACCAACCTCCTCCAAGAAACCCTGTGGGGTATTGTCCTCCTGTGCAGCATCACCCTACTGGGAGAACCTGCAGCGTGCTGGGGTGGAGGAGGCTGAGGCTTTCAGAAGGAGCTAAACCCCCTCAGGAGCATAAAAATAGCACTTTGGGGGCATGATCCCTTTAGCCAGGATCCCTTTAGCTACTTGGGCTGATTCAAACCTGCTTGCCCTGTGTGAGGGGAAGGGAGGTGAAGCTGTTCATGAAGCCGCTGGCAATGCAGGATAACGGAGCCCAAGGATGTGACAGTCCCCAGGTGAGGTGGGCAGAGCAGTAGGGGTGGCAGGATGCCTCCAGGAGAGATTTATGGGACCAAACAGGGTCGTTTCCCACCTGCTGGTGCTGCTTTGGGCACCGTGTGTGCCATGGCACGGCTGGGTACTCCTGGGAACTTATGTGGCACATGGGTCACCCCTCTGTGGACCCCAGGCACTGCTGGGGGGGAGGAGGGCCTGTAGGAAAGCTGGGGGCTCAGCAGCAGGTCGATGGTGCAGCTGGAGCTGTACCAAAGTGTCTGCTTCAGTGGTACCCCCCCAGTGCTTTGTGTGTGCCTCCAGGTGTGTGGCAGCTGCTGGTGCTCTTTTCTGTTGGGGCACTGGCTAAGCAGGTCTGTATTTTCTCTGTGTAAATTGATAGCAGTTTAATGGCAGATGTGGGTGGATTTGCTGGTGGCAATAACTGGCTGGGAGCCCGTGCTGGTGGATGGATGCCCTGGAGGGGTACAGCCACCCAGTGGGACCTCGTCCATCCCTGGAGCAGCTTCCCCTAAGGGCTGGAAATGGAAAGTGGCCATCACTGCCAGCCTGAGCCTGGCCTTGGGCTTTCTTGTTTCCAGTTAGTGCTGGGTCTCTGGGCTGTGATTGTAATGGATTATGTGTCAGGGTTAGCCCTTGGCTAGTTGGCTGTTTGGTCTTTTAATCTGCTTGAATCAAAATCAATAGTGAAAGTAAATAGAGGAACATGAGAAGGGCAGAGAATTGAAAGGCTTTGCTCCCTGGGAACGTGCTGGGGTGGGTGCCCTCATGAGAGGGTGGGCTGGGAACAGCCCTGGGTACCACCACCTGAGGAGCTGGGCAGTGGGGTCTGGGTCTGGCTGCACCATGTTGGGGATCCCACAGTTTCTTCTCCAATAAATCCTTCCAAATAGCATTGTCCTTTTTGAGGGGTTTAAGTAGCCTGGAGTTGTTCTGTAAAGGAGGAAACCAAAACCCAGCAAATGATGCTTTAGATTGAAATTACTTCCACTGGTATTTTCGATGGACGTAAAGAACATCTGACCATCTCTGAGCAAATTCCATTCTTGGACCAGAGCATTTGGAGATGGCCAGGCAGGGATGTGCCTGATGTTTGAGAAGGGAGGAACCAACAGCAAAACACCATGGTATGGACAGTGGGCATGGAGCATGGAATTGCATTTTCAATGTCAGAAGGATGCTTTGGGTGCTGTTCACATGGGTCTGTGGAGATGTGGGTTGAAGCTGTGCCTTGATCTCCCTGCAGTACACTGGTGATGGATAAGGGAGGCTTTTGCTGCCCTTGAAGTGACTTGGATTTGGGTGAAAAAGCTTTTTTTTTTTCCCATCTTCTCAGCATGAAGCTGATGCTGAACATTGTGAGCCCCCCTGGAGCAGGATGGGGCTGAGTGACCCAGGGACAGGGAGCTGCCATCAAGGTTCAGCAGCTCTGCAGGGCAAGGAGGTTTGAATCAGTCCAAGTGGCTAAAGGGAACATGCCCCCAAAGTGGTAGTTTTGTTCTCCTGAGGGGTTTTAGCTCCTTTTGAAAACCTCAGCTCAAGCATCCAAGAGCCCCACATAAACCTGTGTGACAGGATGACATCCTACATGCTCCATCCCTGTTTGTGGGGATGGCTTCCCAGGGTGAGCAGTGGTGGGATGGTGTGGGGAGGATGCTCAGGATTCCAAATCACAGTGTCTGAGAAAGGAGACTCCTTCCCATTTGTTCCTTCCCCTGTGGCATGACCTGGACTTCGTCAGCATCACTTCACATCATCCCCACTGGTCCCAGCCCGGGAGGGAGTCCCTGTGCCAGAGATGCTCCATGAAATGGTGCTTTCTCAGCTGCTCCCTGTTCCTGCAGTCATAGAATCACGGCGTGTCCTGAGTTGGAAGGGACCCACGAGGGTCGTTGAATCCTTGAGGCATCTGGCATTGAACTTCACCCTCGCATTCAGGTCGGCACATGCAGCAAAACTCCCCCGCACGCTCGTCCTGGCTCCTGTTCCTGGAGGTTCCAGTGGCAGGTAGTGGTGGGGGAGTGACTGCCCACGGCTGTGTTCACTCCAAGAAGGTATTTTAAAGAGGAGTGCATCATTAGTGAATTCCCTTGGGTTTCAACCCATCCAAATTTGAGCATATTGGCTGTTGACTATTCCACTGGTTTCACAGAGATACTATTCCTTTTTCCACAAGACATCACCCTTAGGGGATGCTTTCCTTTTTTCCCCTGATTTCATCCAATTACTTAGCTGTATGCTCTTCTGAAGCACCATAAATTATTCTCCTCCCTCTGCTGTGTTTACCAGCATGTCTCATGAAATCCGGTAAGATATGATTGATTGCAATCATTATTTCCTAGTGCTGCTATGAAAACCTCTGTCAGTTCAGTGATTGCCTTGAAAGTGTGGCTGCCACTCAGGAAAACTGTCAAAACCCTGTCACACTTTAGCAAACTCCAATTAATCTGTCGATCGGGTTTACTTGTATTTTCTTTCCCATCCTTGCTGATTATCAAGGGAAATTAGAATGTTTTTCCTCAGTAATTAGCAGCTTGGTTAAAGGAAGTGGTTTGCAGGACTGTTTTACTGGGGTTTCATGCTGTTGAGTCAGGTTTGGGTTTATCCTGGCTGCCTGCAGTGCTGTTTGTAAGTCTCTTTGGGGATCTTCATCCCTGGCTTCAGGGAGAAGCTGGGGGTCCTGGCTGGGCTTGCTTTCCATCCTCTGAATCCCCATCGATGGCTCAGGCAGCTGAGCGGCCCTTTGGCAGGTGTCTGGCTCTCTGCTCCAGGTTAACAAATTAATCCTGGCTCTTGCATTTTTAAAAGGGTCGCTTCAGCACTTTTCCTCCTTTCTTTTGCTTTTAATGAGACACACTTTCCAAGAGATGTAATAATCATTGCCAAAAAATGTCAGGTCGTTGTTAGCCTCCTTAAGCTGCTGGAACAAGAACAACATCAACAAAAAAACAGGAACAGAAAGAGAGAGGTGTTGATGAGGGAAAGCTTTGACTTCATCTCTGAGTGCTGAGGGGGGATGTGCCCCGCCACAGCTCTGCTTTTCTGGCAGGGTGCCCCGAAAGATAACGCAGGGAAGGCTGGGATTTTTATTTTTTTTAATTACTATTTTTACTTTAGGATTTTTTTTTTCTAATTTCTTTATTGGAGAAGGAATATCTCGTCTCACTGTTGACAGCCAAGCTCAGAGCTTTGCTGTTGAAAAGCATCCTGGAATCGCTCGAGACCAGCTGGGAAATTGGATGGTGGTAGTGACATGAAGGGAAATCTCAGGGAAGCCAGTGGGAGAACTGGGGGTGGCCAGGCTTGCTGCTGGCTTCTCTGGGATTCGAGGGGAAATGGTTTTGTTCCCCAGTGGGAATATCCTTGTTCCTCATTAGCTATTTGGGAACAGAACTGTCTTGTTAGCTGTGCTTCTGTGGTGAGGACTCGGAGCAGGCATCCTTGCCTGGATTGCCTCGAGTGTGGATGTGGCCTGAGCAGCAGGAAATCTCCATCTCCATCCCCTGCTGATCCCTGGGGAGCTTAGTCTGGGCGGTGGGGACTTGGCACTGAGCACACTGGGGTGCCTGGCACAGACATCAGTTCACTGCTGCCTGCTAGAAACGTGAACTCCGTGCCTCAGTTTCCCTGTCCCCCTTCCCAGGCCAGCATTGGGCTCCCTTGGCGGGGCTGGAGAGGCTCCTGGAACCCATCCCAAACCCCTCAGGACCCCCCAGGTCTCCTCTGCAGGGACCAGCTCTACCCAGACTTTTAGAGCAGCCATTTAAAATTCAAATGAGCTGCACCACTAAACAGGCCTCTGTAATTCACAAAATGCAGCCTGGCTACAGATTGGGGTGACAACTCATCCTGAGCTGCTAAAGCAGCTCTTGGTCATCTCCATTGCCTTCCACTCATGATCCTTGTGTTCTCCAGCAAACCATCACAGCCTGACCCCTTCCCCACAGGCTGGGATCCAAATCCTTGGGCCAAGGATACTGCTCTGTCCATGGAAACCCGATGGTTGTGGTTTCAGCCTTTCTGGCCAGCTGTAGGGGTTGTGTCAGGTCCCTTTCCTGACCTCCAGCTTCACCCACTCACACAGGAGAATCCAAGAAGGATGAGCAATCTTTGTGTCACTCAAAAACTGAGTTCAAGGTCTAAGCTCTGGCCTGCTGGCCATGCTGGGATGTCAGAGCAGGAGCAAATTCTGAGTGGAAATCCCCATTTGGGGGGTGGGCAGAGGGTGCTGGGAGCTGCTATCCATGAACACAGCCTGGCTGTGGGAGGGATGTCACTGGAGTAGGTTCAGTCTGTGGACAAATAAGTAATGTGGATTTTCTGACCTAAGCTCATCTTGGAGCTTTTCTATTTTCCTTGGCTGTGCCTTTGCCTAATTTGCTCAGCTGTGTTTGGGGTGGCTCCTGTCAAAATGGAGCTCCAGAGTCTCCAAGTGTCCATGTTTTTCCCCCATAGCATCTTTTAATTGCAAGTTCATTAGTGCCGTTGCTCTTCAGTGGGATGGGCTGTGACTTGTATCTCACCCAGAGGACTGGGAGGCCTTCCTGGTGGGATAGACAAAGGTGGCTCCTGCATTCCCAGACCCACCTAGGGAAGTCTGGGCACCGTGCCACCAATTCAAGTAGAAGCCACCAACTTCTTGCCATGGGACTGCAGGGATGTTTGGGGAAGAGCCCAGTTTAGGTCTCCATGAATGGTGTTTGTTTGTTTTTAAGTTTTTGTTTGTTTTTGTTTTGTTTGATTGGTTTTTATTTTTTGAGGAATTGCTTTTGCTCTCCGCCTGTTTGGTCAGAAAAAATAAGGCGTCGCTGATAATCTCAGCCAAGCGTGGGAGGCAGCCCTTGGCGAGGTCTGGCTGGCCCGGTGTTGGCTGCTTGGAGGGGTTATGGGTTGGCTCGTAACCCTGTGCTCACGTGCCGTGCGTCCGGCAGCGACACGGCCGCGGTGATTGATCCGACGCTTTCCCAGCGCCCGCCGGGGTGTGCAGGTGCTGGAGCCCCCCGTTCAGCTGCAGTGCCAGTGCAGCCTTCTTCCATCAGAGCTGGAAACCAACCCCTGGCTCCAGCACCACAGCATCTGGAGGGTGAATTACTAGGGGAGTGGGGATGGAGCCGGGGCTCCCACTCTGCAGCAGCTGGATCCCACCACAGCCATACACCACTCTCATCCCCGACCACCCAGGCCTTGCACTCAGGCCTTTGTGCTATTTGATGTTCTCAGCAGCTTGAGTCAGCTCCTGTGGTGAGGAGAAACCCCTGCCAGGGCACACAATGCCATGGGGATGCCCATCCCACCCTGAGCTGGGTGCGTGGGGCTGTGCCAGGGTGGGGGATCCCAGGGATGCACCAGCACAGCCACGCTCTGTCTCTGCAAGGCTGGTCGTGCCTCTGTTTGGGGATGCAGGAGGTGTTCCTCAGTGCTGATAGTCACCTGATAGCCACCCAGGGTGTCCAGCAGGCGCTCGCCTTCCCAGCGCCGCCCGCCTGGCTCCTGCTGCTCCCTAAATTAAATATGTGCTGCCTCTTGAAAAGCACATGTGAGTGGCACGGCGGAGATAAGCTACACGGGAGAGGTTCAGGGGATTATGCACTGATTAAGTTATTACCAACGTGAAATGAGCCGCTCTGAGATGAAACAGGAGCTTTATTTTCCGTTCCCTGGCTCCAGGCTGAGGCTGCCTGTCACTAGATGGCAAATCAAACTGGGAGCCAGGGGCTCCTGTGTGTCCCCAGTGCTTTCGGTGCAGCAGCAGGTCAGTGCCATGCAAACCCATAGACCCAGAGTGGGAAACGGGGCTGGGAACTGGGAGCCTGTTCTGCTTGGGGGGGGTTGGTTTTGCTGAGATGCAACGTTTGAGACAGAGCTATTTCCAGTGCTGGACCACCCACCCCACAGCAGATTTGGGTAGGAAATAAATTCTTCTCTGTAACAGGAAAATCCGGTGCTGCTGAGAGGATGTGTTGGGGGATGACCATCTATTTGCTCAGTTTCCCATGTTTTTCCTTAAGCATCCCCTGCAGGCTGCTGTCAAAGGCAGGATGCTGGGCTAGGTGGGTTTTGGAGAGTGAAAAATAGAAGTGCAAAATGAAAGGCACTTTGGTTAGTGCTTGGGAATAAAGTTAGTTTCTCGTAATTCCTCGGGACAGGCTGGATAATTCAGGAGTTCATACCTGGAGAGGCCAGTGAGGAGGCTGGGTCCGGGGCTGGTATAACTGCTGGCTCTCAGGAGCTGGATTTGGGCACAGACAAGAATATTCACCCTGCTTGGGCAGGATGATGGGCTGTGGGTCTGTTGGCAGAGCCGGGGAGGGGATACTCGGGACAGCAGAGCACTGATATGATCCATACACCACCGAGCCCACCTGTGGGGCTGGGGAGCACAAGACCCTGGGCACCTGTGGGGAGGGGGATTTTCTGGGTGGGACACAGCAGTGCCCAGCCATGACTGTGTCTCACTTGCTCTTTGTGTGCCTGCAGTGATGGGCGCGCTGGAGTCCCGAGGGGTGCTGCGGAGGATGAGCGACATGCTGGAGATGCTGATGAAGAGGATGGACATCCTGGCCAGGCTGGAGAATAGCACTGACTTCCACAAAGGGGATGAGGCACGATTCCCTCTGGACAGGTCAGTTGGCCGATGCCCCGTGCAGACCCTGTGGAGCAAAACCCCCCAGTGTGCTGAGCTGTTGTGTGTGGAGGGTGGAGCCCACCAGGACAAGGGGCTCAGATAGATCTTGTGTAGTCTTGTTGTTTGCCACTTCTGAAACCCTTTTCCTTTGGGATTTCTGAATTTACTGTGATTTTTTTGAGGTTTCTTGAGGCATCTGTCCTGGCTGCTGGTGTTACAGTGTGGGAGGGTGCTGTGCTGTGATGGAGCTGGAGGTGGGACTCGCTGAGGGCTGGAGTAGCACCTGCTACATGGGCTCTGTTCCCTCTCTCATTAAATCCAGAGTGAGCTCAGGGCACTTTCTTTGTGCCCATACCCTCAGGCAGCTGTGGAACTGACTGTTACTTGAAATCCAGGGCTGAGATGTTTAGGCTTGGAGTTGAGCCAGGTTTAAAATGTGCAGAAGGGCTTATAATAGTGCCCTGGCTCCCCTTGATGCACATCTCGGCCGGCAGCTTAAGAGATGCCATCACACCTTCCCGTTGTGGCATGCTGGTGTGCTAAAGAGTCATTTCCCTGTGCTTTGGGAGCCTTTAAACATTTATTGATACTAATTTGAGCGTCATGCCGAGACCTGCAAAGATGGTGACTGGAAGGGCGGTGGAGCAGAAATGAAAAAAACTAAGGTGGGCAGCACTGGGGACAAACTGCAGTGTGGAAGAGACACCAGAGTGGGTTTTGTTCAGGTGGAGTCACAGGTGACACATGAGAGCTGGATGGCAGGGATGTGACATGCAGTGGTCACTGCTGCCCTCTGTTATGTGCCACCAGTGCAGGAGCTGTGGTGCATCCTGAAGGCTCCCACCTGGCATTCCCACCTCCACCTCCTGCTGCCTCTGTGCTCCACAGTCCACAGGGCTTCCTGTGCCTCCCTTTCCCGATCACCATTTCCGTTTCTCTCCCTCGCTTTCCTTATGAGTCTTTTCTGTGCCTGTAGTGGAAAATAGAGTAAGTGAGCCTGTAATTAGGGGCTGAGCTCTGCCATGCTGCCTGCACACCTGAGTTAGAGCTGCACAGGCCACCGTGGAGCGCCTGGGCTTGCCTTTTATGTAGCATCATTTCAGCCACTGAAAAAAAAACATGATTTACCTTGGTAATGGCAGGCACTGGGGATTTTGTCATTATGAGTCTGGCTGGTACCCAAGTGTACGAGATCACCAGCAATCCCGGAGAGGAATGGCCAGGGCTATTGCAGCCAGCCACTGCAAGGTGCTTGCTCGCATTTGATGTTTCTCTTGGCCAGTCTTGTGTTAAAAAGAAGCAGTAACTTCAGGTGGTGGTAATTTCTGTACATCAGCAGCCAAAAGATAAACTTAAAAGTGTTTCTGAGGACTGGCAGCAGTTGTTGGCAGTGGGGATTTGGTGTTTCAGATCTGCTGTGTGGCTGGTGACTCCAAGGCCATCACTTGGGGAGAGCAGAGAGGGTGGGAGCTTATGGACCCACATCAAAACAGCCTCGAGTTTTGTGTGTGTGCTCAGATGGGCCTGAGCGGTTGAGATTAACACGTCTTGGTTTTCAGGGATAAAAAATCAGAAATCAGTTTATCACCTTTTGCTCTTTATAAATCACCTTTTTCCTCCCGTGGCCTCTGAAGATCAGGTTCTGGTCATGGGGCAGAGCATCTCCAGGTGAAGCAACAACCGAGATGGGGTTTCTTGTGGGTGGGTTCTTGCTGTGATGGTCTGTAAAGCACTGGCAGCGTTTGCAAACACTTGGGAAGCCTTTCCCAAGCGCTTCCCTCCTTCCCTGTAGCCCTGGGTTGGTCTGTGCTTGGAGGAGATGTGTTAGAAGTGTTACAGCTTTTGCTGGGTTTGAGCGGCCCCATCTCTGCTGCTGCTCCTGCTCTGTCATCCTTAGTGTCCTTTCTTGGCTTGTACCAGTCCCTGCCACCCTTCTCAGGGTACATGAGGCAGCTGAAAGGGTGTAGAGCCAATACACCCTGTGTGCCACCCTGCTCTGAGCAGAGCCTGGCTCCATGCTGACCCTGCTGGATGCTCTCCAGAGCTGAGTGGAGCATCCTGGGGGTAATCAAATAGCATCTGGTGCAAAACCTGGGCTGAAACCCTGTGGAATGGGGGTGCTGAGGTCCCTGTTCCTTTGGGGGTAACCTGGAGACCCCCTCTGCTGAGGAGGAATGGGCACCTCCAACCAGCCTGGGACTGAGCAGTGCTTCCTGGGCCCCGGTCAGCCCCACGGAGACCCCCAGGTGCTGTTCGTCATTAGGACCCCGGGATTCCACCCAGGGCTTCTTTCCTTCCCTCCCTCTCTCTGCCTCTTTGATCACCAGTGACCGACTTGAGCTGTCAACGAAAGATAATACAATTAAAGGGTGCTAATTTCAAAGGGATTTTAGTCTTCAAAGCGTCTCTGGCTTGCACTGGGGCCGCCCTCGTGTCCTTCCCGCTCAGCGAAGCCGCCAGCAGGGGCTTTGTGGTTCCACTTGCCCAAAAGTGGATTAATTCTTGTTTTTACGAAGCGCTCTCCTGCTTAGTGCTGGATCTCCAACAAAATCAGAAGGGCTTGGTTTTGTGGAGCCCTGGCTGAGAGGAAGGAGGTGAAGGCTTTGGTGGGCTTTGTGGAGCAGTCTGTGAGCGCTGTACCACTCCAGCAGAGGGCTGGGGTGGCTTTACCCCTTGGAAAGTGCAAGGAGGAATTTAAATATACAGGGTGGAATTAATGACCTGCCTCGGAAAGCCTCCCAGCTGCCAGGGCAGGCAGCTTCATGTTACTGAACCTTGCTCCAAGAGCTTTCTTGCTCTGTGGGGGCTGTCTGATTGAATACCACACAGGTGCCCACCAGCCTCTTGAAACGCTTCAGATAAAACTCTTGGAAAACCCAAATGTCCAACATCCTCCTTAGAAGAGCCGCCCCCGGGGTTCTGTGGGATGTCAGGCTGGGATAAGGACGCAGGCTGCACCTGTGAACCCCGGGATCCCTTCTCCAGCCCTGCCTGGGCTTCCTGCTGCCTGCATCCTGCCTGCACCCTGCCCATGCTGGGAAGGGAAGCGATGGATTCCCTAACGAGGGTGAGCAGCCTGCCAGTCAGCTGCAGAAAAATCAATACTGCTCTTAATTGAATGCAACCCTCGTAAATCATCAGAGGGGAAGGAAATTAGGAGTACTTAGGGAAGCCTCCTGGAGAGCTGTTTACTGGGCAAGGGGAATATTAGTTTGCAGTGGAAGTGTTGAGCTCTCGGTGGAAGGTGCCTGGGAGGGAGGAAGGCGAGCAGGAGGTCTGAAGTGGCTGACCCCAGCTGGCACCATTGACAGTGTTGGGGCTCAGAGAAGCCCTTTTCCAAGAATTGGGCTGCCCCTGCCCACCTCATCCCACAAGGATGTGGCAGAGGGAAAGGCTGAGGTCTGCAGTGTTGCCATCCCTGGTCATCCCTCTTCCCCACATAGTGGTTAGCCTGCAAAGGGTGTTATTTGCTAACGACTGATTAATCTTCAAGCTTAATTACTGCCGAGGCTCAGCTAATTTCCACACACTTTAAGTATTTGTTCTTGTAATCATTACATGACTCCATATTCCCCCAGTAATTAAAAGTCTTGCAATATGACACTAAATGGATGATGTTCCTGCATCCTGCCAGCCTGGCTCTATTAATTCCTGAATTGTTGCCATTGGTAAACTGGCTGGAGTGAAATCACTGCCAAATGCCATGATCCCTGGCTACCCAGGTGAGCCTAGAGTGGTCTGAGACCCCCCTGTGCATCTTGTCCCCATCTTTTCAGCGCACTGTGGGGCTCAGTGAGGGCACTGGCAAGGGGAGGTGGTGCTACAGGGTGGGAAGGCTGTGTGGAGCAGCCCGTGGGGAAAGTAAGACCTGTCCTATGATGAAGGTCCAGCTTTGCTGGGTGTTTGTTCTGCTCAGCAGAGCTTAGCTACATGAACAGCATCAAGGGTGCATCAGGAGACAGGAGCCATCCACCCTGGCACTTGCTTTCCTCATAGGTTCCACAACCTATTTCATCCTGGCAGAGGCTGTGAGTTGTTTCTTTCCAGCTCCTGAGGGCGACTCCAGCCCGGTCCTGGATGGTTTCAGTGTTAGCTTGGAGGGGATGAGCACAGCTCAGGGGGTCACTGCGGGTCTGGAGTCCCCATGAGGGTCAGGAGAGGATGCACATGGGCAAATTCATGCCTGGGCAGCTGAGATAAATTGCTTTTCTCTCTGAGGCAGGATAGAGAGGTGGCTCTGTGCTATTAGCAGGGGAAGCAGGGTTCATCCATGTGCTCCCACCTTTCCCAAGGGGCTGTGGCCTCATGGAAAAGCCTCACAGCCAGAGGGTGATGGGCATCACCAGCACAGTGGGGGAGTAGGTGCCCAGGTCACTCACACCCTTCCTGCTCCCAGGCTTGCACCTCCACCAGCACTTCCAGCTCGATTTGCTGATCCTAATTCTGTGACAGGCTTTGCTTTCTGTTAATTTTTTGCCTTTCCATGCCAAAGCATTGACACATCAGGGGCTGCTCTATCACAGGGCTTGCAAATGAGGCTTCTTGATGCATTAACACCTGGAGGCAAAGAGCAGTTGCTTGTGTTGTCTGAGGTGGCTTGTACAGGGACAGCCCTGGGCCCCACTGCCATTAGGACAGTGCTGAGGGACTGGTGGTGTGGGGTGGGGAGGAGTGTGGCACCAGTGTGCCTTTTCCCAGGCTGTGTTTGCTTTACCCTACAAGGAGAACCAGATGCCATTAACCCTCCATCAGATGTCCCTGATTTCAGAGCAGCTGGGAGCAAACAGCCCCCTCCAGAGGGATGGGCTTGGGGGTTTCCCAGCTAGGGGGCATGGACATGATGGAGGGGGGGTGTCTGAGGAGGCTGCAGTGCTGACAGTGGAAACACAGGCTGCCAAAATAACCCTGCTAAAATTAAACAGAGCGTGACCATGAAACAGCTGGCAAAGGAGATGTGAGGCTGAGGGCTGTGTCTTGCCCAGGGATAGTGATCAAAACTACTGGGTTTGGTCTAACTTTTGTGCATGTCCCTTTTAGTCAAGACTGTGAGGCTGGCAATGCCTTCCCAGCTCACTGGAGGTGGTTTCTCACAGCCTGCATCAGGCTACTCGAGCCTGTAGATAAATACATCTGATTTCTGCCCCAACAAAGTGACAGTCCTGTAACCCTCCTTTTCATGATCCCTTGTGTTCCCACAAATAAACCCACTGCTGTCCAGGCACGTTGGCTCAGTTTGGTTCTGCTCTGGGAGTCAGGAGGAAAACGAAGATTTGGGCTTGTGGCTTCAGCTTCATGTTCTACCTGGGAAGGATCTGTGATCACTTTGTAACATTCATAAAATATTTTAGTTAATTGTATTGGTTATACTTTTGCTGGCAATTCCTCCCTGTGTTGTTGAGCTACAGGGTTTGCTTGGAAAGTTGGTTGTCATCATTTTTTTTCACAGAATTTATTGCCAGCTCTCTAGAATGTCAGCGTCTTCCCCTGGGATGTGCAGCTATGGGCTTTGGGTTAGCTCTGGTCTGGTTCTCTGAGAAAGTATTTGTGTGAGAAACATCACCCACAATCAACTGAAATGAAAATAAATGGAAGTACTTCAGTGAGTTAAACACTCTGGTATTTATTAAGTGATTTATTATGGAACTTGGTGTTGGAGCAGTTCAGCCAGGGCTCTGCCTATGCATCATCTGGTATTTGCTTTAAATGAGTTTCCAAGGAATGCTCCCATCCCAAATCACCTTCTCTGGGGTATTTTCCCTGTGTGCACAAACATGGCCAGAGCAAACTCAGGTCCTTTTTCAGGTGTTTGTGGAAGGGAAACTGAACTGTTTAACTCAACCCTGAGCTGGAAAACATTGCATTATACAGAGACCCCAGAAATTACACTGGAAGACAACACTTTTCTCTGACTTTTTACAAATATTTTAATTTCACTTCTAATTTTTCATCCAGCTGACTGGCTGGAGCTGGCTGTGAAGAATAAACCCAGGGGAGCAAAGCTCTTAATTTGTCTATCTTCTTGGAGATTTAAATCACTCTTTTTAGTTATCCAGCACTTGTGAGGGCTTTCCCCCACATCCCTGTGACTTTTCCTCAGCTTGTCCCCCACAGGCCATTGGATGAGTCTGAGCTCATGCCATCTGCATGGATGAATGGATGGGCAGAGGAGCCTGAGCCCTCAGGGTGACCTGCTGGAGATGCCCTTGGGGTTCATTTCTCTGGGAGATATCCCAGCTATTTTAACGGGCAACACCTCAAAAGCTAAAGGAGCCAGGACATGGGAAAGGCCCTTTTTTCCACAGGTGGGAAGGATTTTCCGTCAGTGCTGCCTCTGGGATTTCAGCTCCCTGTCCTGGACAGTGAGGCTGTTGTGGCGTTGGATATCAGTGGGTGATTTGTGTCCTCAGAGCAGGGAAGAGCTGTGAGAGCTCAGCACCAGCCCAGGGCACCCTCCCCTGCCTATTTCTGCTCTGTTTTGGGTCTCTGGGCAAAAAAATTTAATGCATTTAGAGAGGCAAATGGCAGTGCAGACCTTGTAATGAGCAAGTTGAAATCCTTTGGTAAACTGCTCTGTGTGAATGTTGAATTTGTTGACGTATTATCTTCAGAACATCTGCTTTTCTCCATCTGTATTGGCCTTCCCAAAGCCGTGGCTTTCACCAGTTAATAGCAAGAAATATCGGATGAGCAAGCAAATATGTTTAGGGCTTGTATTATGAAGACAACACACAAATAGAAAGAGATTCATCTTTTCATAATGCCACTTTTATAAAAGGCAATAAAAATACAGTGGCTTGTAAAGGGATAAACAGGCTCAATCCGAGCTGGTGCTGTGGGGTTGGGGACAAGAGACAAAGTGAAGGCAACCAAATTAATGTGTAAAAAAGTGGAGGAAAACTCAACCTCCGGCTGTATTATATGGCAAATGATCTGCCAGTGGGGAAAGATACATCTTAATAGCAGTTTTTGAAACGAGATGAATACTGTATACAGAGCATTATAAGGCACAGTGTGGTCTGAATCTTAATCAAGGCAGGGAAATATAAATCTGAAAATAATAAAGACGAAATCAATATTGATGGTTAGGAGTAAAAGTACTGTATTTGCTGTAGTAAACGGTTTTAAGGTCCCAGGTTAAAAATTGTTCTAGAAAAGCCATAGTAATTCAGTGTAGTTCCAACAGCTGGCACAGCGCCAGCGCGTTTCGGTGGCATTTAAAGTGTCACTGTGGAAAAATTTAAAAAACAAGAGGGGGGGATAAAAAAGCAAAAAATCTGCTCCCTGGGCAGTGGTGGTGCTGGAAGCGAGGAGTTCTTTCCACTGGCCGTGCTTGGATGGAACCACCTGCTGGGATATTTCCCCTCTGCTTAACTGTGACTGAGCAGAATAAACCACTTTTCTTGTCCTTCCCAGTGTCTCCAGTTACTAAGAGTGAGGCACCGAGTTCCTACGAGGCACGGGGAAACCGTTTTACGTTTGAGATTTTTGCTTTCCGTGTCTCATTTCCTTGTCCTCTGCCCGGGTGACAAATCGCTGTGCTCATGGGTGATGTAACTTACGCTTAACCTGCCTGTCACCTCCTCACTACCTTACACGAAATTTGCTGCTCGAGCGATGGCCTTGTTACCCAGCAGGTACAAACACGAGGCCTGTCAGTGCTCCTGACGTGGGAGCTCTTCACCCCAGGCGTGAAATCCCTCGCTCGAAGTCACGGGGGTTTGGACAGAGCAAGTTTGGCGAGGTGATGAGCGTGCGAGCGCTGGGAGATTTTGAAGGGACATTTTCTACCTTCTGCCTTTCTCCATCTTCTTTAATTGCATGCAAGAGCCATGGTGGATTTTTTTAGTCACTGTGCAGTAACTCTCTGTGTTTTCTGGGGAAAGCCCTGCAGAGCCTGTGCAATGCAGTCGTCTTGTTTGGGAGAACTGGAGGTACCGACTGTGATGCTCAGGCGTACGTTTTACATCTAAGGGCTCTGAGGTGAAATCTTTGTGTTTGGGCAGCAGCTGTAGCTTTACAAGAGCTGGGCAAGCTGTCATACATGCTGGGCCAGATCCATCACCCGGTGGAAACCAGGACCAGAGCTCTGGCTGTGAGGCTGAGTCTGGAAGAAAGCCGTTTATTTAGGATAACGGTCCTGGTTTTTGTTTGAGTGTGTTTGTGGGTGCCCAGTGCTCAGCCCTGGCTGAGCTGAGGTCTGGAGGTCATCAGAGAGGAGGTAAGGACCGAGGTTGCTATTGACTTTGAGATTCACCTAATTACTTGGGTGTTGGGGAACAGGGTTGGACACAAGTCAGAACTGGGATAACTTCTGGGAAGAGGCAGAAGCTGGACTGTGGGCTAATCTGGGTGCTCTAAAGTGTGGGAGCAGCGCTGCCGTGCCTGTGGTCATACCCTCTCATTGCCATGAGTGTTGGAGAAACCTTGGGAGCATCTTCACCAGGGCAGCATCCCTCTCCTGTTGGGAGCAGGAGTTTGGGCTCACTGGCTCTAAATTTGGTGCATCCATGCAATGTTTGCTCCTAAATTGCCCTTCCCAGCTGTTTACGGAGTGCCTTTGCATCACTTGCAGGGTCTGACAAGCTGCTTGCTGGTGGCAAAAAGGGTTGCAGAAATGGGGGTTTGCAAGCTTTCAGGCCTGACTGAACCACGCTGCCCTCAGAGCCGGATAATTTTGTCTCCTCAGAGCCGTGCTGACAAGTAGAGCTTATCGCAGGTTATTTTTGTGCCCATATTTTCCCAGGGCCTCAGGAGCAACCTGCCTGCTGCAGTGGTTACAGCGGGATACCTGGGGTTTATTCTCTGCAAAGGTTGGAAGTGACTCGGGGGCAATGGTGTCCTCTGCATTTAATTATTATTTCTTAAAAGCCCAAGATGGGTGGCTCCCTGTGGAGTTGTGCAGCCTGAATATTGATGGTCGTAAACCACGCCAGGAGGAAAAATGTGGGCTGCTCGCTGCTGGCAAATGGACTTTAAATCAACAACCGAAGCAGTGTCGGTTCATAAAACCAGGATTTTTTTAGCCTTGAGGACAGAGGTACTTTAAATCCCAGCCTTCGGGTTCACTGATCTGCTGGAGAACAAACATAAAACTCCACCACGGAGGACCTGACATCAGCACATATTTTTTGTGCCACGAGTATTCAAGGTAGCCCTCTTGGTTTTGCTCACTGCATATGACATTTCCTTGTATTATAGTGATCTCAGCGGCAGCAGGAGGGAAAACTTACGACCCAAGTGCCGCGGGAGGGGAAATTATTTACTGTGATAACCACGCTTGTCGGGACGGGGTGGCTGTTTGTGATGGAAGTGGCAGGAGAGCTCACTCCTTGTCAAGCCTGGCAGGACACCACTGCTGATCAAGTTCTCTTTGCCCTTTTACGTGTTACATCAGGTTTTAATTGCCACCCAGCCTCTTCACAGCACTCTGTAGTTCAGTCTACACGGTGTGTTATGTGGATGAGTTTAATGGGGCTGTTTACCCAGGACAGTATTGACTGCCACGTTTAATTCCATAGAGGCATGTGCAGCTATCCAAACTGGTGGAATCTGATCACAAGGTGGGAAGGTGTCTGTGGGCTTTGCTTGGGCTGTGATCCCCAGCTCAGCCCCAGCTCCTGCTGTGCTGCCCTGGCACCCTGTCCCTGCCCTTGCTCCTTGGTGGGCTCCTGGAAATCCACTCCCCTGAATCATGGAATCATTAAGGTTGGAAAAGACCTCTCATACTATCAAGTTCAGCCATTAACCCAGCACTACCAAGCCCACCATTAAACCATGTCCCTAAACATATCTATATGTTTTTGGGCTTCCATGGATGCTGATTCCTCCGCTTCCCTCGGCAGCCTGTTCCGGTGCCTGACCACGCTTTCAGTGAAAAGATTTTTCCTGATATCCAATCCAAACCTCCCCTGGTGCAACTTGAGGGTGCTTCCTCTTGTCTTAGTTCTTGTTACCTGGGAGAAAAAAACTGACCCCCCACCTTCGGTGGATGGGCTGTCTCAGGCCATCCATGTGCCCCGTGTGTTTTGCATCAGTCTGCTCCAGGCCCACGAGCTTCCTCAGCCCTCCTCGGTTTTACCTTCTCTGTACTTTCATTCTTTTTCTCCTTCCCTTTTTTTCCCCAGCACAGCTTCCTACGTGCACTGCAAAGCCAGTAATCACAGCAGAGGGTTTTCAAACACAGAGCATCTGAAATATGAAAAACAGGGTTTTTTTCCCAGTCTGTTTAACATTCCCCCACGTAAAATGCACGGGTCCATCCGTGTTTATCAGCACGCCATGAAGAGTGGCACAATTTATATAGAAATGCTGATTTATGTACATTTTAAATCAAACCTCTTGGAAGGCAGAGTGACTTCTTTGCCTGTTACATGCTGGACCAGGAGTTCCCGTGTTGCATCCTGGAGCTGAGTTCAACCTGCTGGCAGCTTCCAGGGGCTTGAATTTTGCTCTGAGTGTCACCAGTGCGAGACATTAAGTTTTCAGGGTCGGTTTGGTTTCTTCCCCAGGTTGCAGCCAGCAGCGGGGTTGATGGAGAGGATCCAGGCTATAGCTCAAAACGTCTCAGACATCGCAATAAAAGTGGATCAGATCCTCCGGAACAGCCTCCTCAACAGCAAAGGTGAGTGTCCCTGGGGCTCGTCCCTGTGCTCCAAACCTCTTATGTGTTTTGCTGCTGCAACAGGAGGATCCAGCCAAGCCTACCATGAAAAATTTGGTAACAATGCCAGGAATGGATGCAGATATCTGAGGTTTAGCTTCCTTGGGAAACTCGTGCCTTCAGGGGGGAGGAGTGGTGACGAATCTGAATGGCTGTCAGGTAGAAATGCCAGGGAATTAAATGCAAAATTAAAGATGAGGAGCAGTGCCAGCACAGACACCTGGGCAGAAAAATGTGGTGGTTTGGATCCAAACTCCCAGGGACTGATGGGATTCGGCACCAGGAGAATTCCCATTCCACACTGGCACCGCTGCAAGGGCAGCTGGGTTCTCCAGATGTTTCTCCACGTGGCTGCATGGTTCCTGGGGTTTAGGTAGAAGATCTTTCCATTGCCTCTTCCACCTGAAGCCTTTTCAGTTAGGGGCACCGGAGGGGCTTGTAGGAGGGGTGGGAGCTTTTATTAACCCAACCACAGAGGGAGAAAAGATCCTATTACCTTTTTAGCCACTTCATGCCTTATTCTGGAGCTGACTCTGCGGGCTGAGTCTTCTTTCAACAGCTCAGCAGGACAATTTCTATTGCAAGTTTACAGCATAAAGGCTGTTGAATGCATCCTTAGATCTTGCTTACAGGATAGGTGGGACCTGGGGTCTGGACCAGGCTGAGGGCAGCAGGGAGGTGCTGTAAATGGACATGCTGAGATTCAGGAAAGGGGAACACTCTTTCAGCATGGAAGCAGGGTGTATTTCCTCTGTTTCCTCCCTGATTTTGGGGAAGATGCTTCATATCTTGGTGTCCTGCTCCACTCAGTGGGATGGGGCTGGCAGCTGCGGTGCTGATGAATGTATTTGGGGGCTGCCAGACCCACCCCATCCCCTCCCCTCCCCTCACAGCATTTCTCTCTGCCCCACTGGCACATCCCAGCTCTCCCCATGCCCGATTTGTCTCTCTGCAGTGATGGAAGGCAGGAGGGACCAGTGTGAGGTGCCCAGGGACCCCAAGTACCCTGACTGTGCTGGGAAGGTGGAGGTGAGTGTTCTGTGTCCGGGAGAGGGTCTTGACCTGGAATAGAAGCTGGTGGGAAGGGCACAAAGCAACAACCCCTGGGTTAAATTGGGAAGGGCAGTGGGAAGTGGGATGCTTTCCAGAATAAAACTGGTTACTTTAATGTGGGAAAGGTGCAGGAGGAGGAGCAGAGCTAAAGATGCAGAAAGCAAAGCAGGGCTGTGCTATAAAGGAGAAGACACAAGGAAGGTGTCCAATCTCCTCTTGGAGCCTTTGCTACAGAAATATAACTCTTTTCCCCCAATAATAAGGCTTGTTCCTCTAGTTTTAGTCATATAAAGCACTGAGGCCATGGAGTATCCAGAGATGTTCAGGCAGGAGCAGAATCAGTTCTGTGAGACCACCTCTACCTGCAGCCCTCCCTGCCTGGAGTTTCTGTGGTTAAGGCCAGAAGCACAGTGAGGAGGAAGCACTGTCCCATTGTCTCTAAATACCTGGAGCATTCCCTGGTGTTTGGGGAATAACCTCAGCACTGCACAGAGCAGCATCTCGTTCAGGTGGCCAGGATCTCCATCTCAAGTAGGATGTCCTGCCTGACCCAGCCTGCTCTTTACACCTGAATGCAGCCTGGCATTTGGCCCAGACCATGATGGCTTTGTCAGAGAGCATATTTACATGAACTAATTAAAAGCATCTCCCTTTTCCCTCCCCTTCCCAACCTCCTGCTTCAAGCTCAGCCTTCTGCAGGGCTGAGTCTCACTGAAAAGATGTTGAAGGGTATATGAAAATGATATTGGGGGAGGGCTGTATTTTTCTCTTCCCCTGGTGCTAGGCATCCTCTCCTTCCACAATTTGAGTAAATTCAGAATGTAATGTAATTGTGGAAGGCTGTAATCCCATCTCCTCTCCTGGTGATTGCTGTGCTTTACATATTGGGCGCAGCGACCTGTCTCTGAGTAGATTTGTTTTTGTAGTTGAATTAGGGAAGGGCTGGCAAGAGCCATGGTGGGGGATGATAAATCACTGCTCTGGTCTCTGGTTCTCCTCCTCCATGCGAAATCATCCTTGGGGACTGCCAGCAGATCTGTCTCTGTGCCCCGCTGTGCCCAGGGCAATGAAATCAGCAGCTCCTCTTGCTCCCCAGCTAAGCCAGCGGGAAGAAATCCCTGTGGTGTATTATTTCCTGGGGCTTAATGGCTGTGCCCCCAGGGAAGGCAAGTGTGTTGGTGCTGGAATCAGCGCTAGAAACCCAGGGAGCCCCCAGCAAACCTTTCTGGCTGTTCCTCTGCCCTGTGTGCCATGGAGGCACTGCATGGGTCAACACTGACACTGAGACAGGTGCTGGGTTTGCAGCCCTTTTTTCCACCCTCTGCCCTTCATTTCCGTCTCCCAGGTAAAGGGGATGGAGAACAGAGGTTTCCCACAGCAGGGCCAGCTGGCAGGGCTGCCACATCCCCTCCTGGCCAGAGCACGAGCCCCACGTGTTTCTTTGCTCCCTTGCAGTGGATGAGGGCCAGGTGGACCTCTGACCCCTGCTATGCGTTTTTTGGCGTGGACGGCACCGAGTGCTCGTTCCTCATCTACCTCAGCGAGGTCGAGTGGTTCTGCCCTCCCCTGCCCTGGAGAAACCGGACGGCGGCTGCGCCTTCGCCCCCGCCGCGGCCCCCCGTGCAGGTGAGGTGGGGACAGCCTGTGTTCTGCCACGCTGGGAGGGTCTGGGAGGAGACATCAGCTGGAAGTAGATGTTCCCAGAGCAGCAGTGTCAGCAGGGGCATGATGCCTCTTGTGGGTTTTCACAGGATCGCAGGATGGTTGGGGTTGGATGGGACCTTTAAAGGTCATTTAGTCCAACCCTCTGCCATGGGCAGGAACACTTTCCACTAGGCCAGGTTGCTCCAAGCCCTGTCCAACTTGGCCTTGAATGTTTCCAGGGATGGGACATCTACCACCTCTCTGGCAAACTTGTGCCAGTGTTTTATCACCCTCATTGTAAAAAATTTCTTCCTTAAATCTAGTCTGAATTGACCCTCATTTAGTTCAAAGCCACCCCCCCTTTTCCTCTCACAGTAGGCCCTGCTAAAAAGTTTGTCCCCATCTTTCTTATAAGCCCCCTTTAAGTATTGAAAAGGCTCAAGAAGGTCTTCCTGGACCCTTCTCTTTTCCAGGCTGAACAACCCCAACTCTCTCAGCTTGTCCTCATAGCAGAGATGCTTCATCCCTCTGATCATTTCTGTGTCCTCCTCTAGACCCACCCCAACATGTCCACGTCTTTCCTCTACTGAGGAATCTGGGATATTATGAGGTGGTTGCTCTGGGTGCAGTGAGGCCTCTGGGATTTGGTGCATGAAGTGGAGGAGCTGTGGTGGCTCTGGGGAGTGCTGTCCATGCAGGAAGGACCCACAGCACTCGAGCTGCGATGGACGAACCTCCCGCAGCCCCTGGGGCAGCCCGGGGGGCTCCTCTCGTGGCCGCTCTCCCTGCACTCACAATGCAGAGCGTGTTCCTTTCCTAGGCAGCTCTCCGGAGCGACCTGGCTCACCTCCTGGACCTGATTGGCACGGGCAAGGAGTCCCTCAGCTTCATGAAGAAGAGGATCCGGCACTTGGCCCAGCAGTGGCTGCGGGCGGCCCGGCGCCTCGAGCAGAAGCTGAAGGGGCGGCAGAGGGACCAGAAACACGTACGGGCAGATCGCACAGCGGGGGTTTGTGGTGTGGAGATGGGAAAGCTGAGCCCCTGGGAGCACGGAGAAGTGGAGACAGCTGGGATGTGAATGAGCTGGAAGGAAAATTCATTTATGGAAGCACGCGGGCCTGCGGGGTCGGTGTGCTGCCTGTGGACGCGGCTCCGCATGAATTCGGGATGTGGCAGGGCTGGTGTGGCTGAACAATGGGGTGGATTTTGGAGCTGGGTCCTGGTGGGTGGGAGACAGTGTCCAGCTGGCAGCCAGCCATCAGCAGGGGGCAGGAGTCTGGCACGTCTCCTCTGAGGACACGCTGAGGTTGCTGGTGCTCCCCTTGGTGTATTTGTGGTGCCCTTCCCTCCGGTCCCTGTGTGCTGGGAGATCTCCCTCCGGTCTGTGGTTCAGACTGTGGTCTACATCGGGAATGTGAGCCTGGTCCCAGGACACAGAGCACCAGACAAGGGGAGCTGGCAAACTCTGACCATTTGGTCTTTGCTAATTGGGCACAGAGCACTTGCCTTCAACCCTGACTGATTTCCCTGCGTAATTACAGCGTGCAAAGGACCTGGAGGGACTCAAGGGCCATAAGTCATTTTGGACTGGAAAACCCAAATTGCCTCTTTCCCCGGTGCTGACCCTTCTCCTTGTCTCTCCAGATTTTGATCCATATTGGCTTCCTGACAGAGGAGTCGGGGGACGTTTTCAGCCCACGGGTGCTGAAGGGGGGCCCGCTGGGTGAGATGGTGCAGTGGGCTGACATCCTGGCTGCCCTCTTCCTCCTGGGACACAGCCTGAGGGTCACAGTCTCCCTGAAGGAGCTGCAGAGGTGGGTGCTGGGTTTTGTGGGTGGTTGAGCCCCCCAAAGAGGGTCTGCCCCCTGCATGTGTGTGGGTTGCCTCGTGGTCCGGTGTGAAAGCACGAGATCAGAACAGGTTGCATGTGGCTTTTCCCTGACGTGCATCTCAGGCAGTGCTGGTGCTGTACTGGTGCAAGCATTGGGTGGGTGCAGACCACCAGCATCATGGCATTGATCCCATCCTTTCTGCATCCCAGGAAAGTGGGAAGGACTGGTATAAAGTGACGCTTTGCATGGGGCTGCCGTGGACATGTCTCAGGCAGGCACTTTGGTCCTGGTACTGGATGTGAGCGGAATGATCCCCTGCTGCCAGCACACAGCATCCTGTCTGCTGCCTTCCTGGCATCCTGTCCCCTGACACCTGCCTAGAGCTGGGCATGGGAAAGGCTCCCTCTTGCCCATCATTCCCCAGGGATGCTCTCTGTGGGGCTGGCGGTCCTGTGGATGCAGGATGCAGGTGTCCTGCAGTGGCTGGCTCTTCCCACTGTACATGGCTGCACTCAACCCCTATGGCTTTGCTAGTGTTGTTTGAGCAGTGACTGTGCTCTCTTCCTTCCTTCCTTCCTTTCTTCCTTTTTTTCCCTCCCTCCCTTCCTGCTCTGCCATGAGGCAAGCAGCTGGTGTGGCTGCCAAATAGAACCTGCATCCCTTGGGAGGCAGTGGGGGTGGCTTGGGGGCCTGCAGGGGAATTTGCTGCTGCTGGAAGCACTTCCCACAGAGGGATGGGCTTTTTGTGATGTGGGACATGGGGCAATGCAAGGTGAGAGTCTCCAAGAGGGACCAATATTAGATGGAAAAAGTAAGAGGGGGAAGCTAATCCTCTCTGCTGATGCAATTTTGGTATTACCAGGCTGACACTGCTGCCTCCTGTAGCCTCATAAGGTTTCCTTGTCATCCTGAGTGGAGGGCAAGTGCCAGAGAAAATGCGAAGTAGATGGGTTATAAGTCAAGAAGAGCCTGAAGCTGCCTCGGGGACTGGCCAGGCTCTGGGACTTGCTAAGCCAGCATCGGCCACATAACGAGCCGTGCTGAAAGGGGAGTGAAAAGACCCAACAATCCTGGAGAAAAAAAACAGCAAAAAAAGAAACCCAACCCAGCCCCTGTGGCACTCAGAATCAATGAACGGAATTAGCTCCCGACTAATTAACTCAAAAAAATAATCCTGGTCTTAATGCAAGAGGCAGCAGCTCCTCAAAGAGGCGTGCCCGCGTCACAGCGATGCGTGAGAGATGTGCTGAGCTCAGCTGAGGTGCTAAATAATACCGTGCACTCAGGGATGAAAGAAGTTAATGTCTGGGACGGTTGTGTTGTTGTTCTGTGGCTCTTGTTTGTGTTTTTTTAATGAAGAGCCTCGTTGTGGTTGTTGAAGGAGGGGAAGGAGCTGGTGAGTCTTACAGGGGGTTTTGCAGCATCCGTTCACCTCTGTGAGTGACTGGAGAGCTGCGTTGCTGCCTGTAGTATTTTGCCTCTCTCAGAAGTGTGGGAGCTTCAACGTCAGTTGGCAGTGATGAGATCTCTTCTGACGTGGGTTTGGATGTGTCCCCTGGGATGCCTTGGAATGGCAGCTCTGTCTCTTCCCCTTTGTAGCTGAGATGGGAAGTGAGTGAGCTGGGCTGGGACTGCACATTTCGCCCTTCTCTGTGTCCCAGTGATAGAAATTGTGTCCCCAGCTCCCCAACAGCATGTCCTGTGCCTGGCTTTGATGACATTTTAAATGCTGGATGCCCATGTTAAGTGCCCACTTTCATGTCGATGGGGCTGGGGCCAGTGGAGGCAGGACCTGAGGCTGTAGCCATGTCCCCTCTGTCCCTTTGAAGACTGGGCCCAGCACTCACTGGACCCTCCTGCAGCCCAGCAAGAGATGGGTTAATGTGGGTGTCAGAAGTGGGGCAGAGGTACTGCCCAAGGGGAGGACTGAGTGGTGCCAGCAATCCTGCTCGGTGCCTGCAGATCTCTCAGCAGCGTCCCTGCTCTTGGACTGGTGACTCTAAGGAGTGTTGGGAAAAGCTTTTGCCTGACCAGGAGCGAGTGGGAGGCTTAGCAGAACATGTGTAATTAATCCTGAGTTATGCTAATAGTTAATCTTGGACCCTTTGTTAAAGCCTGGGGGGACTTTACCTGTAGCCACAGCTTTTGGCAGGGCTTATTTGATGCTCGAGTGGCTGGAGTTTTGCCTTGCTGTAGACTGGGGCTGAATTTGCCCTCTCCCATCCCAGAGCGCAGGCACCAGTGTTGGGGTGGGCTCAGGGATGTTTTGCTCCAGCAGTGTGAAATGTTGAATCCAGTTTCTGTGTATTTTTTCTTTGGCAACTCCTGATCCTTTCATGCCTGGGAGCTGTAGCTGCTCCTGCCCAGCACAGCCTTCACTGGTTCTCATAAATTATTCAGCATGGATTAACCTCTCTGCTGGTTTGTTTTTTCGTCTGTTCAAATTTCTGAGCTGATTTTTTCTGTGAGTATTGATCATTGGCAAAGGATGGCTGGAAGGTTTTGCCTGCATACACTTCAGCCAGTGGTTATCTGAGAGCTGTTCATTATTAGCATCTGTATTGATTGCAATGCAGCAGTGCCTGGAGGGGGTGGTCAGGACTGGGTCTGGAATGCTGGGGATTGGGCAAATAAGGAGGAGAAATAAGGCCCTGGTCAAAAAAACCGGTGATGGAGGGCTGGGGATGAGAACAGGCAGTGTGTGTGACTGGGCCTTAAAGATCTGTGAATTTTCCTATGTCCTGCCTGGGGCTAATTTTTCTGCTGTAGCTGAACTAAGTTTAGGTATTTGTCCTCTTTTGCATTTCTCTGTGAATTTATGAGGTTCTTCTGATGTGTCTTGAGATGCAAGGGGTGAAACACAGGGTTATCTGGTCCCTTCCAACCCAAACCGTTCTGTGAGTCTACATGCAGCTCCCTGGGAGGAAAGCAAACCGTTGAGGTGGAACAGGGAGCCAGGAGCTGTTTTCCATCTGAGATTTGTGTGGGGTTGGGAGCCAGCAGCGTTTTGAGTCCTGTCTCAAAGCAGGGAGGGAGGTAACATCCGGAATCTGAATGCAAACACTTTATTCTTGCTGAAAACACCTTGTCTTGTGTTGGTAGCTCGGAAGGGCTAGCAGGGAGGTGAGAATCCAGGCCGGTGTTCGTGTGTGCTGCTTGGTAGGGGTGGAGTGGGAAGTGCCTGAAAGCCCTGAGCTGGGTTGATAATGAGGCAGCTCATGAGTAGATGTTGGAAAATTACAAGCAGCACTTTGGAGCAATGGCTGTACCAGCACAAAAGCTGCAGTAAGCAGAGACTGTCCCTCTGGAGCACCCATGCCGTGGGGTCAGGCATGAAGCATGTGCTCAGCCTTTGTCCCCAGGAGAGGGGGCACCACAGGCAGTGCTGGGACCTCCAGATCCTACCCCCATCCTTAGGTCATGGCAGTGGACATCTTAGCACCTCCAGCTGCTTTTGTGGGGCTAAAGGAGAGGCTTGGGGAGACAGAGCTGTGGTGCTGCTGAAACCACGGGAGTGCTGATCTCAATGACGCTGAAAGGTGCTTTTTGCAATGGTCCCCTTGAAATTAACTGCTCATAAGGCAGGACAGAAAGTCGAAGAAAATGGGATTTGATGCCTCATGGGGTCAGGGCTTTACAAAGTGTTCCCGGAGCTTAATTGCTCCTGTGTCGAGTTCTGGACTCCTAATACCTTCCCTGGCAAGGCACTTGATTTTCAGCACATGCTTTTATCCTGGGCTGGCAGCCCTTTCCCTGCCCAGCAGTAGCTGTGGCCAGTGTGTGGCTTGGGTGACGAGCCACCCTCGCTGTGCTGGGGTGGTGTGTCTGGGCTGCATCAGGACTGGCCCCATGGCGGTACCAGGCTCAGCTCCCGCTGCCACCCCTCCGCCTGGCACTGTTAGAGCTCCCGTTTTCCTGCGCTCTCCACGCTCACCGAGGTTGTGTTCATGCTGCAGAAAGAGCCATTCAGATGGAAACACGATGTCCAGGCAAAGACATTTCTAATTATTTCCTGGCAGATAAAAGCCATCTTTCTGTCTTGCATCTGTTCGCATGAAAACCTGCGCCGTGCCCAGGCTCCCGGCCTCACCTCCCCTCGCCAGCTGGCAAACACAGCCCTGCTGTTGCGTGGGAGAGACAGGAATTGCTTGTGGAAACAGCCAGAAGTGACCAGTTGCGTGTGATCCTGATGGAGCTGCATGGCATGGCTGTGGGATTCATCAGCTCTGCACCAGTGGGCAGGAACCTTTAGCCTTTAGAGTAGCATCAGGTGCTCCTGGTACTTGAGAGCAAGTATTTCTGGGGGCTGATGGGGCTACTGGATTGTTCCTTTTCTGGCCAGGCACTGATGTTCTTGCTGGGCCATGGCTTTGGAAAGGCTGGGTTCTTGGTTACAGGGCTCAGGGGGAGCTGAAGATGGTGCTCATGATTGGGGATAGTTGACAGCTGCAAAACATTGCAAAGACAGGGATGATGAAGACTGAACCAAGAGGTTACACGGGCTTTGGGCACAACACTGTGTGTCTGAGCTTCCTTGGCTTCTCCACTCTGTAATTTAATCAGGACACATTTCCAGCAGATACATCTGGTGGGCTGGAAGGAACCTTGAAGCTTATCTTGCTCCACCCTCCTGCCTCGGGCAGGGACACCTTACTCTAGCCCAGGTTACCCCCAGCCCAGTCCAACCTGTCCTTGACACCTCCAGGGATGGGGCAGCCACAGCTTCTCTGGGAAACTTATGCCAGTGCTTCACCACGCTCACAGAAAATATTTTCTTCCTTTTTTTTAGCTCTGAAGCAGCTGGGACAGCAGGAAACAGCCTGTCTGTTGCAGGGTCTGCTCAGGCACCACGAGCATCTGAGTGTTCAGTTTCTGCTGCTCTCTGAAGGAGCCCAAGTATTTATTTCTCCTTTCCTTCGTTATTTGCTGAATCTCTGACCAGAAAAAAAAAAAAGTTTGCTCTGGCACCCTCCTGTGCATCTCCAGGCCTTGGAAATAGAAAACTGGGTTGCTGAACTACCCCCTCCCAGATGGGTAGGGCTGTGTTATACAAGATCAATGATGGGCCAGAGAAACAGTCCAGACCCACCTTGCAAAAGTGAAACCATTGCAGGTGCCTTAAAAATCAGGCTAAAATTGCTTGAAAATCCTTGCTTCTAGCAAGTGTTCATTCTAGCAGGGGGAAGAGCAGGGAGCAGAGGGCAGGCAGTAGGATGTTCATCTTGTGGGCTTAGATTTACGCTTTAAATTGGTTGTGATGGGATTGTCACAGACTCCCATGAGCTGCTCAGGCTCAGCTCTGGCACCTTTCACCCCTGGATAACAGCCCTCTGCTTGCTGGGCTCTTGCAGGCATGGAGAAGGTGAGTGAGCAGTGAGGGCAGGAGCTCTCCCCCATTCCCCCCGTCTGCCTTGCTGATGGCAGCAGATGTGGGCAGAGGAGATGCAATTAAATATAATAGAGGATATTGGCCCAGGCTGCCAGGAGATGCCCACGAGATCCATTTAGTGCTGGACTTTGCAGCACCAGGAGTGATAAAGCATGAAAGAAACGTTGGGTTAATTTGAAAATAGGTCAATGGGATGTAAAGATAACCCTGCAGTCATCTGATTTCTGAGCGCCTGCACCGTGCCCGGGGAGGGTACGGTCCCCTGGTTTGATTAAAGTACCTATAAGAGGAAAATAGCAGGACAAGAAGCTGCTGTAGATTTATTCTGGAGTAGGCACAGCTGGTGGAGGCAGCTGGCAGAGAGGCGAGCTCGGCTCTTGCATCCACTGGATTGAAGCCGCTTCGGCTGCGCCCTCCCGAAGAGGAGCGATGCGCTAATCCGGGATGTCGGGATGGGACAAGCCACTGCATCACCATCTGGGGCTCTGGAGGTGCTGAGCCGTGGCCTGAGCTGGTCACCACGCTTGGCTGGTCTGGGAGGGGAGGTTTCTCCAGGAGCTGGGATCAAGTGACTTCCAAAACAGGTCTCTGGGCTGTGCCGGCCGAGGAAGCGGCATTTGCGCTCATCAATTTTATTTGCGTAATTTCAAGCGCCATTAATAGTACATGGCACGAGGAAAAATCAGGGAAATTGCACTCCAACCATGAGTGAAATTGGGTTTAGTAGAAAATTAGTTGACTTAACTGGCAAATGATGAAAGCTTGAATAAAAAATGTTTAAATAAGGAGGAAGGGGAAAAAAAATCCCCCCCTGCCATCTCAGAGGTGCAGCCTGGATTTGCATGACTGGAATATTAAAATCAGTGGTTATGAAGTGTTTAGGGAGGATAAGAGGGGTAAATGGAGAGATGCTCTGCTCAGAGACACTGGTCCCGCTATTAGAGCTATTCCTGCCACGCAGCCATGGCACTGGGAGTGTAAATGGATGTGGCAAGTCCCGAGCACCTGGAGAGGGGAAGTGTGGCAGATTGCAGTGATGAAAGGAGCTGGGGGAGCCAGACCTGCTCCACCTAATTGGTGGAAAGTTTTCTGGAGGCTTCAGAATTAGTTATGCTAATTGCTGTCTCCCACAGCCCCTCATGAAGCTTGGTTAGGGCTTTCTTAAATTAGAGATTATTTTGTAATGCAGTGGCTCGTGTGACACGTACCAGCTGGAGGATGGGGTATGCTGCAAGGAAAATATAATGGTTTGGGGATTTTCAGTTAAATACAAGGTTTAGAGATTGGCTGAGTTGTTTCGGCCACAGTTGCCATGTTGGTGTAAATCACTCTTTGGCTGATGACCGAGGAAAAAGCAGCACGTATGTGCACAAATCTGATGTTTGGAATTGCATCTCTATAAAATCTTGGGGTTTTTTTACTGTCTTAAAAATTCCCCTTCAGCCTCCCCAGGAGGGTGTCTCCTCGTTGCCCTATTTATCGTAGCGAGGTGGCTGTGGGAGGTGAGAGCCTTTCTATCCCTGCCATCTTCCCAATCAGTCCTGTCGTGTAAAATTGTGCATAAAAGTGACAAAACTGCGACCTGTTCCCCCTGCGGCCGCCCCGGCTGGGCTGCCCTGAGCTGACGCTGATATTCCTTGTGACAAGAGCAGTGAAGCAGCTGCAAAAGCAGCTCTTCGCCTTAAATTGAAATGCTGGGTTTTTCCTGGCTTTGTTGTTCCACATTTACACACTTTCTGTGAGTCGTAATGAGAAGTTTAGGATGGCCCTTCACCGGTCTGAGGCTGGGATGGGGCTGGAAGAAGGTGCTCAGCGCTCTAGGGCTTGCAAGCCATGTAGAATCATGGAACAGTTCGAGTTGGAAGGGACTTTTTTAAGGCCTTGTGGCCCAACCCTCTGCAATGAACAGGGACATTTTCCCTAGATCAGGTTCAGAAGAAGAGGGAGATACAGCCAGGAGCAGACCAAGAGCCCTTCATTAGTATCTCTTTTGGCAAACCCAATTCTGGCTCCTTATGACCACTTCTGATGTTGATGAAGAGTATGAGAGACTGGAGAGCAAATGCTTGTGATAACTGTGTCCCTTGGCTGTTCCCCAGGTGGAAGAGCCATTGATTTCCTCTGGAAGCAGCAATGGGATTGATAGATTAAATGCTGAAGGGCTAGTGAAGGGATGAGGATTTTATGGAAGTGCTCATCAGAGGATGAACCCTTGGGCTGTGGGTCCATTTGAGCTTCAGCTGAGCAACAAATAAAACCCAGGTAGGGCTGGAAAGAGGATTCTCATGTTCAGAAGGGAAAATGCAGAGAAATTACGAGAAACAGTAGGAGAACGCACATAAGAGGGAAAGATTCAAAGCCTGGGAGTTTTAAGACCTGGCCAGAACTTTTATTCCTAAAAGAAGTAAAAATACTTACAGGCGTGGCTGGGATAAATTCACATCTCCAAATAGGTGCTAGGAGTAAATGAAGAGCCCAGAAGAAAACAAAGACAGACGTCTTGGCAGGCAGGAGTGAAGGGTGAGATTTCACAGTGTCTGAGCTCAGACTTGCGAAATAAAACAGGAGTTCCTCAGCCCTGCTGGAAGGACTGACAACTGCGTGGTGAGAGTGAGACAGTCTGGGTGGACCAGATCAGCTCAGTGGTCTGGTTTTCCATGAGAATGTTGCTGTTGCTTTTTGGGTGTTTGTGGGGTTATGAGGGTGAGGAATTATTGTCTTTAGGGGGAAAAATTATAGAGCATTAAAACTGAGGAGTGAACCATTTGTATTTCTGAACAAACTGGCACTTGGAAATCACAAGTACATGTAACTAGGATTTTTGAGAAACCTGCTGAAGCTGGAAGGTGTCACAGGTTTTTTTCTGAGAAGGAGGAAACATGGTCCAGACAAGCAGATGGGCTGCCAGTCTGACATCAGTGGTACACTTAGTGGAACAGCTTTGGAGAGAGGGATTCGTTGGTTCAGAGAGGTAACTGAAAATGGAAGGAGACACACCACAGGTTTACCAGCCTTGTATCTTGCTGGATTAATCACATCTCACCCTGGCAGTGAGGTAACTGATGGTCTTGATAAAGAGATTGCTATCAGTGGAGTTTATCTGGGTTTTCTTCCACTGGAGGAGGGAAGAGGGGCTGAGTAGGGTTGTTGTAAGGAACTGGTAGGGAATTTTAGGCTAAGCTGGGAGCCTTGCAGGCAGAGAGGCGAGGAAGGATGTAGTTTTACAAGTCTGTCACTGATGTGATTGCAATGAAACCAAATGAAATCTGGTGTCTTCAACAAGAGACATCCAAGGGAGTGTGTGTGGTGACTGAGATGGTGGTGAGCCCTGTCTGGGATTGCTGTGCAAAAGCCTCACAGTCCATGTGGGAGGAACAGGAACTCAGCTGGAGCAGGTGCAAAGATGGGGAGAGACCATAACTCCCCAGATCTTTGGCCCAGGAAATAAAAACTGGGTAGAGGAGAACCATCTGCATCCCCGTCCATCAAAGAGGGAGCTGGTTGGTGGCTCCTGTTCAGTGCCTGGCAGGGAAATGAGTGTTTGTGTTTCAGGGCTTTCATGGTGCTGGGCCCTGATCCCTCCTGCTTCTCCCCAGCCACTTAGGGGTGCCTCCAGGACGGGGAAACTGCCCCTTGACCAGTCCTTTGCCTTTCGACCTGATTTACACCGACTACCATGGACTCCAACAGATGAAGCAGCACATGGGGCTCTCCTTTAAGAAATACAGGTAAGCAAAGCCTCTGCCTGCTCTTACTCTCCATTTCATTAATTAGCAAGCAAAGACTAACGATAATGACCTCGAGGGATAGTCCTCCCCATCTAAGAGCTGGACTCTTTGATTTTACCTTTGATTTTTGCCTGGCTGGTGCCTTGCCGTGTCCCCTGCTGCCGTGGCACGAGGCATTCCGCTCACTCTGGAGCCTCACGTGTTTAAGGCAAAAACTCATTAAAAGAGACTGAATTGGGAAGAGACCAAACCCTGCATGTGCCTGGGGGGTGTGTGTGCTTCTAGTTCCGTGCCTGCAGCCAGGGGTGGGCACAGCTCAGAGGGAAGTGTGAGCCTTGCGGATTTGTAAGGGGCCCTGTCCATGGCTCCTTCAGCATCAAGACAAATGTCATCATCCCCTGGTACATCACCAGCCAGGAAAATATGCGATTTAATTTAGTGCTGATAGTCCTGCTATTTATTATGGGTTTTTCCCATCTCTTCCGCTATCCTACACAATTTTATTAGAGAGAAAAATGACAGGCTGCGTTATTGCTTTTATTATAAATGCATTTGCTCTCGCATTCAGCTTGTTTTGCTCTTCCCTTGCTTTTTGTTCCCCTTCTCATCTCAGTCTTGTGCTGGTAATGCCTGCCTCAGCATTCCCAGGATATTGGGAAAAGCATTAATAAGTCTTCAGTGGAGACTCATCGTTCTCACAACTGCCAGGGAGTTGAGAGTCCTGCAAGGCAAAATTGCTCCTTGCAGGAAGGAGCAGTGAGTTGGGAAGGGCTCCTTGGGATGCTCCAGGGTGCAGACAAGGGACAAGCTGCCTGGGACCACCAGAAGTCCCTAGAAGTGAGACTCTCTCACAGTGAGGTCCCGTGGGGGTCCTGTTTGCTCTGGCAGGTGCCGCGTCCGGGTCATCGACACCTTTGGGACGGAGCCGGCGTACAACCACGAGGAGTACGCGACGCTGCGCGGGTACCGCACCAACTGGGGCTACTGGAACCTCCAGCCCACCCAGTTCATGACCATGTTCCGTGAGTGGGGCGCAGGGGCACGGCAGGGTGGGCTGGGGGGTCTCACAGGTACCACAGAGACAGGTCTGACCTCCTCCGGGAGGTGATACACGGGCAGTGCTGTCCTCCCTGGCTCTGCTTCTGCTTCCTCCCATCTGCAAGGAGCTCCCAAGTCTGCTTGGCCACCTCTTGGGCTGCAGAAATGATTCCAGGCTCCTTCCACCATGGTGGGTTGCTGGCTCCAGAACAGTCAGGGCACAGCCAGCGGCTTCCAGCTTCAGGGAGGGGAAGCGTGGGGTGGTTTTGGCTGCAAAGCCTGGTTTGATTTCAGCTGGGATGCTAAAGGTGAGAGTGATCAGGATTTGCCTGTGGCACAGTCAGGAGACATGCTTGTCTGAAAGGAGCCCAGTGATCTGTTGGCTGCTGGATGAATCAAGTGTTGCTTTTTCCTCGCTGGATAAAGCCCCTTTGGCAGCCTTAAAAATTCCTCACTTTGTAAAAGAGCCACTTGAGTGGCTTCTAAAGCCTGGATTTCATGAGCTGCTTGGATGGGGATTCATGCCATTTTTCCTCCCAAGCTCCAGCAAGGCTCTGGAGCCGGGCTCATCCCAGCCCCTGTGCTCCAATGTGGCTGCATCCTCAACCCTGGGGAGGTCCCAGAAAGCATCTGTCCAGCCATGTGTCTTCTCCCCTTGGTGCCCACAGCTCACACCCCTGACAACTCCTTCATGGGCTTCGTGTCAGAGGAGCTCAACCAGACAGAGAGGCAGCTCATCAAGTCCAACAAAGTGAGCAGCATGGCAGTGGTGTACGGGAAGGAGGCCAGCATCTGGAAGGTGGGTGTCCTTGGAATGGTGGGGAGAGCCCAGGCAGGGGTAGCTGTAGGCATAGCTGGGAGGCAGCAGCAGCCTCTGGCTTTTCTCAGTGTGTTTGCAGAGGACAATCCTTGTCCCGTTCCTAACAGGAGGGATGTGACACATGCAGTGCCTCTGAGCAAACAGGGAGAGGCTGGTGAGGCGCCATTCCCTGCTCTTTGCTTTGGGCGGTGCTTGCTCCCAGCAGGCTGCTGAGGTTGAGGATTTCATATCAATGGTTTTATGTAATTAATTACAATGATTGCCGTTAATTAATTGCAATGATTGCTGCATTACGATGGGGATGGTTTGACTCTGCTTTCAAGTACCCTGTGAAAAGGGATTGTTCTCCCTCCATCTGCCCATGCCTGTAACACCTGGGGGAGAGGGTGGGTGATTGTATGGGGACAGCACCCCCAAAACATCCCCCCTGCATCTCCTACAGGGGCTGTGTGTGCTCCCCCCCCATCTTATCCAGAGCCAGCAAGCTTCTTTTCCTTCCAGGGCTTTAGAAAGGAGCTAATTCTCACTGTCTCTTGATTTATTTCTATTTTTCCCCTTCATGCACTGCCTGGGGCTGCTGCAGTTGCAGGTACTGTACCTCACCAGCTGCTGCTGGGCTTTACCTCTGTGCGTCTTCTGGGGAGTCGACTTTGCCTTGACGTGGGCTTGGTCCTCTGGAGCTGCCAGGATGGATGTGGGTTGATGCAGTGGGGGCTGTATCTGTTCCCTTTCCCCATCTTTCCTGATTAGCAGCTGCTAATTAGCAGGGATGCCTGTGGTGGGCCAGGATCCAGCCACGGTGTCTCCCTAAAAGACCTGCTGAAACTCACTAAATCTCATTTTAGGGGAACTGTGATATCTTATCTTATTTTTCTACCATTCCCCCGTACTTTCCTATCCAGAAGTTGCATTTGAGCTTAGTTAGGTTAATTTAGGAAGGCACTAAAGAGAGTTAAAACCTCAGAACGGACATTTCCCTCTACCCTGTGTGCTACAAGCATTTGTTCCTTTTAGTCAGAATTCACAAACAACATCAGTTTCCACAAAACTGCATATTTGGGGTCATTTATTACTGTGTGAAGGGGCTGGAGCTGGTTCTTGCTGGTGGTTGGTCCTTGAGGCGAGGCTGCCTGGGCTTTGCTTCACATCTTGTGCCGCCCCATGGAATAGAATAAGGGGATAGGGGGATTTGTCCTTATTTTGAGTGACTTGAGGTCTAGGAAGGCAAAGAACACCTCCATCTTCTGGAGCCATTTACCAGCCTTGGACCAAACGCTGTCTTCCAGAGCAGGATGTTTTGACATTTAGAAACATTTCATTAAACCTGCCTTTCCTATATTTCTCATTTTCTACCCCTCTGAACTTTTCGCCTCTGGCTTGCAATAGGAGCTGAAGTTTTAATAAGGTGAGAAGGGCTTGGTTTTAGCCTTGCCCTACAGGGCTGAGGGCAGTTCAGGGAGGCTTTAAGGCAACAGACCCAGTTTTCCCAAATTCCCCATTTATAACTCCTTACGCCCTCGTGGTCTCTGCTCTTTCGGGGCCCATTGCAGCACTGGAACAAGCTGAAAATGCAGCATCCAAGGACTGGTCCCTTTGTGGATTTTTTCAAGCAGAAAAAGTTCTGCAGTAGAGAAATTGCTAAGAGGAAAGGTTGCTTTGCAGAGCAAAAGGAGGAAAGGCTCCAAAAGAAGAGAATTGATGACCCCCTTAATTTTCCAGGCAGTGAAACAGGATTAAACCTGAGCAAGAAAATCCTGGGGACTTGTTACTTGGAATAAGAGGCTATTAGTAAGGTTTGGTCTTTGCAGACTTCCCTCAGAATCTGATGAAGTCTTTAATTCAGCAGCTCCAGAGTAGAAGTTGCCCTTGGAGGTGGCAGGGAAGGCAGGAGCTCGAGGTGCTGATGTTCAGAGTGATGGATCCTGCAGTCGTCCTGGCTCTCTGGGAGCGTAGGGGGGTCCAGGATACGTTTCCAAGGAATGAGGAGGGGAGGGTGTGGATTTTGCTCTGCTGTGGGTTCACCTGAAGCATCGCAGGTGTTCTGGAAACAGCAGTGTGAGAGTTAAATCTCCCCCCACAACCGGGGTGCAGTAGGTCAGGCGTGTCTTTTGGTGCAGTTCACACCTCTCTGCCTTCCTCCCCAGGGCAAGGAGAAGTTCCTGGCCATTCTCAACAAGTACATGGAGATCCATGGCACCGTTTATTACGAGACACAGCGGCCGCCCGAGGTCCCAGCATTTGTGAAGAACCACGGGCTGCTCCCACAGCACGAGTTCCAGCAGCTGCTGAGGAAGGCGAAGGTGGGGGAGAGCCAGCTGGGGCATCCCAGGACCCTGCTCCCCGCCCCCACTACCTGCCTTCCAGCCCTGTAGCTGGGATAATTAGCTGTGAGCCTCTCAGCCGGGCTAATTAGGCAGGAACGGAGGAGAACTCATCCTTCCAGATCAAGATGTGTCTGATGAGTTTGTCCTTGCAGACTGTCCACAGGCAGAGCACAAAGTTTCCCGATTAATTCGTTTATTGCTAAATGGGGTGTTGGTTTTTTGGTTTTTGGTTGGTTTTTTTTTCCCTACCATATAGCTGTGATAAAAATAAACAGGTTTCTCAGAGGGAATGTGTGGGTGCGGGCACAACCTGGTCGCCTTCAGCTGATGCCTGGGGGGAATATTCTTGATTCACCAGCCCAAACAGCCTTGGCAAAGGAATGTTGCTCCATACAGAGGCAGTCTGGTGGTTGTGACCACCACAGGGGAACTTGCAGCTTCTGGACACCCCATGGCCGTGTACAACAGCTGTAGAGCAGGGGGAGTTTTGAGCATATTGAGCTGTGGGGCATTGAACTCCTTTAGAAGCTTGGTGTGCAGGGGCAGAGCAGCAGAGAGGGGTGCTGGTGGGTTATTTGGGAGACTTCCCTGTGGGGTTGGCCATGTCCACTCACCAGCCCGTGGTTTTTCTCCCTGGCAGCTCTTCATTGGCTTTGGGTTCCCCTACGAGGGTCCTGCCCCGCTGGAGGCCATCGCCAACGGCTGCGTCTTCCTGCAGGCGCGGTTCAACCCCCCGCACAGCTCCCTCAACCACGAGTTCTTCCGCGGCAAACCGACGTCCAGAGAGGCAAGTGTGGCAGCAGGAGAGTGGATGGGATGGGATGGGATGGATGGAGCCAACCCCTTTGCACCAGGGTTTGGGCCACCCTGGGGAAGAGCAGTTGCTAAACTGAGATTCCTTTGGGATTTTTTTGGCGAGATTTCCTCCAAATGCACACGTGTGGATACCTGCAGGTGGGGTCCCCTCTCCTGTCGTCACATCATCTCCATCCAGAGCACTTGGATGCAAGGGGCTCTGCTGTGGGTTTGGGGTTTCCAGGGAGAAGGTGGTGCAGGAGCCTTCTGCAGATCACAAACCCCAGCTCCTTCCCCAGCAGCCCAGATCCGCACACACCCCACACCCTGCTCCCAAACCTGGGCGATGCTCCCCTGTTCATCCCTTTGTCCACAGGGAGGGACAGCAAGACCTCCATGTTTTTGCAGGGGTATAAAATCCCTCCCAGGCTTGCTCGTCGCAGGGAATTCAATCTAAGTAGAGCAGGAACTCTTTAAAAGTTAAAGGCTTGAGAAAATTGCCTCTTTCATTATTAATAAAGTGGATAAAGCAGTGCAGTGCTCAGGGAGCGAGCTGGGGGGCCAGGCAGCAAAGCCCTGCCACAGCCCTGCTTGCCAGCACCATCATGGGGTGGGGGGCACTGGGCTGTCCTGACCCCCTGTGTCTGCCCTGTGAACCCCCTGAATTAGCTGCTGGTGTTATCACCCATCCCAGTGGGTGCTGTGGTTGTGCTTCAGCCTGGAGCTGGGGTGGCAGCCGGGGGCGAGGGCTGTGAAGTGCCTCAGGGTGTTTGTATGCCGGAGGGGAAGGAGGAGATCAGTCTGTCGGGAAGGAAATGAGAAAGGACAGCAAGCTGGAGAATAAAACACAGAGCATGCCCTGCTCTCCTCCTCCAGCTGCCAGGGGTTCAGGCCCCTCTGCCATGTTTTGTGGTGCCCCCAAAATAGCTCCTCTGATCAGCAGCCTCTCTCCTCCCTTCCCAGAGGAGATCAGGGCTCTGGCTGCCTCACAATCATGTAGGGCTGAAAAAAAAGCAGTAGATCCCCAAAATTCACCTGGGTGGGTGGCTTTAGGGTACCAGCGTGGGGGCTGCCTGTGGCATCAGGGCGATGCGGCTTCCAGCACTGCTTTCTCCCAGTGCCAGACTTTCCCAGCCTTCAGTGGTGATGGATTTTCCCTCTGCCTTGTTTCTGGAGCTGGCAAACCTGGGAGACATGGTGCCTTCACACACCTTTCCTGCTTTGGTCTGTTTTTGCCATCCAGATCCACAGATGGCTCAGGTCAAAGTTAAATTGTGCTTTTATTATAGAGATACTCAGGGATGTGGAGGGCTTTCCATGTTGTTGGGAATGGGGCATCCCAACCCAGTGGGAATTTCAGCACGTCAGCCTGAGGTCGGGGGGCAGCTGGGTTCAGAGGAAACGTTTTTGCAGCAGCACCTCCCTGTGTGCAGTGAGCTAAAACTCAGTGTGTCCGTGCCTGAGCGATTGCTGCTCCTCTGCCATCGCGGCTGTGAATGGGACAGAGCAGCTGTTCCAGTAGGAATTGCAAAATCCCGCTGACACTGCTGTGTTTTAGGTGTCCTCCCAACACCCCTATGCTGAAGACTTCATTGGGAAGCCACATGTGTGGACTGTTGACTACAATAACTCTGAGGAGTTTGAAGCTGCTGTCAAAACCATCATGAGGACCCAGGTATGACTCAGGGCAGATGTTGGGGTGATCTCCCTGCTGCTGGGTTGGGACAGCAGCAGCAGCTGCTGGTGCCTGGCTCTCCCTCTCAGACATTAATGGCTTTTCTTTCCTTGCTTCTCCTTTGGAATTATTTGCATGTGCAAGGCAGAAATCCTCCTCTCCTGCAGCCTCAGGGGGACACGTGCTCCCACCTTGCTTTGGTACTGAGTATCCTACGCAATTCCCTAGGGCAGAGTTGTGCCTTTGAGGGATCTTCTGGACAGAGCTGGAGCAAGAGGGAGCTGAAATAAGGCAGATGAGGTTTGGGAGCAGGAGGCTGAGATTTCTAGAGATGTGCAGCAGTGCTGGGATCTGGTGTGAGTCAAAGAAAAACCCAGAAAGCATCTCCCTGCAAGTATCCAGAGAGCTGCAGACCCCTGTGCCTGCCATTCCCCCATTTCCCTGTTGATCATTAGTGTTCAGATGGAGCAAATCAGTAGGAATAACTTCAAGAGTTGCCTCTGTGAAGGATGAAGGGATGTAGGGAAGGGGGGAACGTGAGGACCCTCGGGGAAGGCAGCACTCCCGCTGCGCCTGCTCTGGAAATGCTCTCTCATGAATATTTACCTCCTACCCTGTGGCAGGAGCCTTTCAAGTTGTCCAAATTATTAAAGTCAATTTTCCTGCAGGGAAGAAAAGTGCTGATAGCCATTTTGCTTGCAATTTGCTTTGCCTGGGATGAGCCCTTCCCTCGTGAGGACAGGAACGTGCTGTGAAACCAGGGCTGTGGGTGCTCAGGATTCACAGTGCTGGGTGGGATGTGAGAGGGGAGAGAGGTGATGCTGGTCAGAGAGGTGACATCCTAGCTTTTCTCTGCACTAGAGGTGGGTGTCTGTGACAGTTTGGGGGCTGTGTTCAACTGCTGTGGCCATGCCATCAGCCTGGGTCTCTCACCTTATCACAGGCGATTGCCGCAGCTCTTCACCTCGCGCTCCTTTTCTCTACGAATTCGCAAAGGCAGAACAAACCTAACTTAGGAAAACAGTTGTTGTTTGGTGCATTCATTCCCGTATCTCGATTAGAATTAAATTAAAAATAATTACATCCCTGCTGCTGTGCTGCTGGGCCAGCTGTCAGCGCTTGACCCTCCACCATCTGGGCTGGAGATGGCCCCGAAGCAAAGGCAGCGCTGTGGGCGGGTGGCCGAGAGCTGTTTTGGGAGAGGGAAGGAGGTTTTTCAGCCTTTCCAGAAAAGAAGAAAGAAAATAGTGAAGCCTGGTGCTGCCATGCTATTAAAATAATTAAAAAATGATTGGAGAATTAAGGAGGGGGGGGAAAGGGCTGTGCTGGCTCCTGAGCAGCTGCGCTGCGATGTCAACTGGATGTGCGCCAGGTCATTTAGGTGCTTAATGATAATGTCTGGTTAAAAATGAAAGAACTAGAAAGGACTTTAGGGAAGGATTTGGTGGTGTGATGGGAAGAGCTGGTGTGGGGACCCACTGTGTCCATCAGCAGGCACTCGCCAGAACATGCCATGCCCATCCCTCTTTAGCCCAAAGACAAGCTCCTGTCTCAGCTCTTCTCCCCATTCCCACTCTTGGACTGAGGACCCCCATCTCGCAGTCCCTTCCCACAAAGCATCCCAGATCCTGGAATTACCATCAACAGCTGAAGGTCAAAGTCCTAAATTTGCCTCAAACGAATCAATCCAGTTGCTGACATCCCCCCTGCATTGTGACACACAGTCACTCTGGAAAGAAGTGATTCCTTCCCTCCAAGAAGTTAATCCCACAAGTCACCTCTCTGGGGTTTTTAAAGACATTGTATAAATCCTCCCAAAGCGGAGCAGGGAGTGAGTGTGAATAACTTACAGCAACCTCTTTCCCCCCCCCTGCTTTTTATCTTTTAAATAGAAAGGTCTACTTTATTAGAGATGCTGTCAAGGCAATTAAGCCTAAATATTGACCTACCTTACAGGTTTAAAAGCCTTATTATGGGCTTTGGCTTCAGGAATCCCTGGGTATCTTGTCTATAAAATACTGTTTGCTACAGCAGGAATTGAAAACAAGGGCATTAGCAGGAGGAACAGCAGAAAGCTGGTGGCTGGACAGTTTAGTGTTGCTGTTCCCAGCCAGGTATTGGAACTTGGAGAAATTATTTTACTGATTCCTTTTTTTTCCCCCTGGAGGTTTTGTTATTGGAATATCTAACAAATTTGTCTATGTTTCAGAATAACCACCATCAATTTATTTTTTTTTCTGTCAAAACATTTCACTTCAAAATTACTGGAATGAAATACTATGGTTTTGTTTCCCATCTGCCTGCCTTTGTTTGGAAATACCCTGCCAATTTGTTGAAAGGAATGCTCGTATCCGAAATGATGCATTTCCCTTTGCTTCACCAACTCAGACAGATTGAACCTGAAACACAACATTTTTCCCCTCCTTGATGGGTGAAAACATTGGAAATTGAAAACTGACCTGAAATTGATTTTATTTAGTTTTTTTTTTTTGCCGTTGCATGGCTGAAAAATCACCCCACAGCTGTGGTTTTGCATCTTCCAGGCCAAAACTCAGTAAAACATTTTTGGGGGTATGGGATGTTGTGGGAAGGTGTGAGATGATCTGCCATCAGCTTTCCCTGCTGGCAGTCATGCTGGGTGTTGGGAACCAGAGTACTGGGAACTGGGATGCTGAGTGCTGGGAACCACTCTGGGGGCTGATTTCATGAACCTGGCAGTAATTCTGATACGGTCAAGCTGACAACGAGCTCCTGGTTTGGTTCAGGGGGGGATTTGCTGATGCTCAGGAGTATTTCAGTGTTACCTGTGGCTGCCCCAGGCCGGCTGTGGTTCTGCAGCCAGGTCACTGCTGGCAGGGCTGTACAGCACCCCAGTTGATACTGCTGACACCTAAGGCTGCAGCTCAAGGTGGGATGTGCCATCCCACAGCTCCAGCCCTGCCCCAGCTCCTGCTGGGCTGGCAGAGCTTCCCGTGGTGTGTTTGTGCAAACAGAGCAGTTGGGATGCAGCTGGAATCTTTCACCAACCTAGTTTTGCCTGAAAGAAACTTCTTCCTTCTGGAGAGGGAGCTGAATCATGGCTTGGACGTGGCTTGGGTTTACAATATGTTTTTTTCCCCCCAGCAAAGCCCTTGTGCTCCCCTCTCTTGTCCTTTCGGAGGTGGCACCCGCTCAGGGTCACCCTGCAACTGCTGGGGAAGGCTTTTGGCAAGCTGTGCCTCTGCCATTCATCCCACTTGGAGCAGTTCTGGGTTTCCCTGGTGGCTTGCATCCCTGACCTATTTATAAGGAAAATTGAAAACATGGAAGCACCAAACCCCCTCTGCGCCAGAGATCAAATGCTGGCACAGTGACATGGGGCAAAGAGACAAATTGTGTCCCCTTGGGAAAGGTGATGCTGGGAGGTTGTCCCAGTAATGGATCACAGCCGTTATCCAGGGGTCACAGGCTGGGGAAGGAGAGGGGTTTGCAAGCACCACCATTTTCTGGGCCTTCAGCATTCTCCATTGTCAGAAACAGTCCTCGCACAAGCAATTTAATAGACCCAATATTCTGGTGTAGTGAAGGGAGAAGGCTTCATTATATTAAAGTCAAACATACAGGACTATAATGGAAAATTATACATTTCAGACTATGCCTGAAAGAGCGGTGCATTAAACATCACAGCGAAAATAGCTGGTTAAAATGTTCCAGCCTGCTGTTACGTGCCAGCAGAGAATTGCATTATTTTTCTACTTATTTGTCTGATGACGTTTGGATTTTTTCTCCCTTTGTTCCTTTTGAGTGAGGGAGTCTTACTGCTCTCTTCCTGCTGGGGACTAGAAAACCAGGGCTCTCGTGGTGGTATCCCCACGGGACACCAGTAACTCCCTGTTTGGCTGATGGAGAGTGCTGAGGCTGGAAGGTTCTGGCTCTGTGTTCCTCACCTGGGGGAAAAGGTGGCAAAGTCCATCTTCTCCAACCCCTCCACTCTCTCCCATGGTGTTCTGTGCATTGTTCAGCCAGGCAGTGGTCTCCGCCTCAGAATCCCCCTCTTCCCCCCTCCCAGGGCTCTGGTGACATCCTGAGCTCCCAACACAGGGAATGCCATTAAGGATGTGGCTGTCAAGAGGAGGCCAAGCCTGTCAGATTTTAATTAAACAATTATCTTCTCAAAATTGGCATTTTCTATCAGCCCTGGATGCACGAGCTGAATCCTGATGAGACGGGG
>JAYRBT010000043.1:7878983-7930341 GCA_036023395.1 Myiotriccus ornatus
AATTAAACAATTATCTTCTCAAAATTGGCATTTTCTATCAGCCCTGGATGCACGAGCTGAATCCTGATGAGACGGGGAGAGGGGAGTAGGGGGGAACAAGAGGCTTTGGGGGACCCCCCTGAGGGGGAGAGAGGCTGGAGGAGCAGAGGACTCTGCCCACAGCCTCCTGCTGCTCTTGGACCCCACAGGGCCCGTGGGAGTCTGTGGGCAGAGGGGATTGCATGTGGAGCATCACCTCTGCAGGCACAAGGAGGTTTTCTGTCTCCATCCTGCAGTGAGGTGCTGTGTCCCACTGGGTACCACAGTGGTGTTTTGGGGGAATTAGGCTGATTTTTGGAGTTGTATCTGCTCTGTGCCTGGCAAAACGGGGCTCTTGGAAAAGCCCCCCAGTGTTGCAGCCATGAAAGCAGTGCTGAGATGAGACTGAGCACTCGTGATGCTGAGCAAGGGGTGGGTTGTCTCCCCCAAATTGGTGCCAGGCAGCATCGAGCCCCCAGCCTGGCTCTGTGTGACTGAGACGGGCAGTTGCCTTTTTCTTTTTTTTTTTTTTGAGGACTCTGCCCCAGTTAAGTGAGAGCCCATCAGGAATTCAGAGGCAGGATTGGTGCCTGTCACTGTGTCAGCTCTGATTAGCGTGCACATCTGTAATTAGGCAGAGCAGCTGTGATTTCCAGCCTGGCTGAGATCTCAGGTGGGATATTTATGGCAGGGAGATGCTTAGAGGGTTCTCAGCAGACTGAGCCTTTGAGCTTGAGTTTGACGGGTACTTCAAAAGGAAATAACTATTTTGGAGGTGCAGAGCTCAGAAAATAGAAGCAGCAGTGTTTTCTGGATTAATTATCTTTGGGGTGGTTTTGCTTATAATCCTTTGGCGTGAAGCTCTGCAGACATACACGGAGGAAAGGGGGGGGTCACAGGACCAGCTCCTTCCATGCCCCAACATCCTGCAGCTCATGTAACATCTCTGGAAAAATAAGGGAGTGTGGGAAAATACGTCTTCCCAGGGCAGAAGGTTTCTTAAAAATTAATTTGTTCCAGAGGGAAGCGGGGCTTCAGTGACACAGCCCTTGTGGCAGTGCTTTCCCATGGGGGAAAATCAGTCTGGACCTCGGGGCAACGGCAGCAGCGTTTCGTAACCCACACTAAAAATACTCCGTGGTTTAAGCGCTGGTGACTCTGTAAATAGCATTTATCAATGTGGAGGTGCAGTGACAGCACCGACATCCACGTGGGCATCAGTGTTTGCTCCATCGCGGCATGCAGCCGGCTGCTGCCTCCCTGCCCCATCGCGGCCCGTGCCAGCAGGGACTGGCAGATACGGCTTCCACCCCATCACAGCCACCTGTGCTGGACAGCAAACCCTCAGCAGAGTGGCAGTGGGAAAAGAGAGATGTTTTTCCAGGTATTGTTCACAGCTAGTCCCAACCCTGGCGAGTTTTGGGGGTTGGAATGCCAGGGCAGCAAAGCCTGGACTTTTCTCTCTGAGCAGGCTGAGCTGTGTTGAGGTCAGAGGAACAGAGGATGCTAAACCAGACCTGAGGCATCACTGGGATGCTGTTGCTCTGGATAAATTTGGCATCTTTACCAGTCCTACCTACTCCCCTGTATTTTAAAATTGCTCCCCCCTTGCCTCCCGTGCTGAGTGTTTCTTGGGCTGAAACAGTTCAAACTTGAGTTCAACGTGACCTATTGCATGAAAACTGATTTGATTTGATATGATTTTATAACTTACCTAAAGTGGAGAAAAGGGAGACTGAAATGGAACAGAGTGACTTCATTTTCACCACTACACAGGCTGAACCCAAAGTACTCCTTCTCCCTCTTTCTCTAGTGCTTTAATGGCTTGGGAGGTTTTTCCAGCCCTAGGATTCTTCCCTGCTTGCTTTGGTGGACAGACATGAGCCGTGGGCTTCAGTGGGTGGGAGAGCCATGCCCAAGGCATGGCTTGGGCTATGCTGGGCCACTGGGCTCAGGGGCAGGGCAAGGCTATTCCTGCTTCCTGCCTGTGCTTTGCTCTTCCCCTTCACAGGTGGACCCTTACCTGCCTTATGAGTACACCTGCGAGGGGATGCTGGAGCGGATCCACGCCTACATTCAGCACCAGGTTGGGGGGAGAATCCCTGTCCTTACTGGGGAACCATCTCTGTACTCCTGGCCAACCTTCCCTCTTCTCCCTGGGGAACATCCCTGCCCTCCCATGGGCACTGTGCAGCCAGTGCCCTAATTGCAGAGAGCACCCGGGAGATGGGGCTGGGGAAGGTTTGTCATGAACCAAAGATGCTGGGGGTTGGTGGAGGATGCCTGGGGGTGTTGGGGCTGGGTCAGGGCCTCTCTGCTGCAGAGAATAAGGCAGCATTAGGAGAAGAGGTGACCAATGTGTTTATCCCCCACAGCAGGAGATGCCATCTATGCACTCAGGTGACCTCAATCTGATGAGCAAACTCATCATCCCAAGTGTCCTCCTGTCCTGCCAGCAGGCTCCCTTCCCCTTCCTTACCATCTCTCCCTGTCCCTCAGCTCACTGACCCATTGTCTTCTCTCCTACTAGGATTTCTGCACCACGTTGTCTCCTCCTCTGCCTCCCAAGACCAAGAGTCCTGCTATGCAAAGCCCTCCGAGCCCTCTGGCGCTGTCCCCCAACGCCACTCACCTGGTGTGGTCGCCCAGCGCCAGCCGGGACCCCCAGGCCTGGCCCCCCGTGGACTCCCTGCAGGTGTGGGTGTCGGAGAGCCAGCACACCTGCACCGAGACGTGCCGGCGGCACGGGCTGGTCTGCGAGCCCACCTTCTTCAGGTTCCTCAACAAGGAGGAGGTGTTTCTCCAGTGAGTTTTGACCTTCTCAGTGAATCTGGGGAGGGGGCCAACAGCCAGACAATGTTCCCTTTGCTCCCTCCATCCCCACCACCCATTTTCCTCGTGTGCCCCCCTGATGAAATCCCATTGAGGTGCCTTCGTGCCCAAGGCACTGCAGGCGGGGAGTTGCTTGTCCAGCTTCACGCAATGACAGCCTTTCCAGGCCCTGTTCCGCCTCTCTCCCGCCCTGTTCCTCTCCCCCTCCTCTGTGCTCTCTGTGTTTCTCTCATTTTTAATGTCTCTCTCTGTAAAACTGCATTTTGAACACACAGCGGTAAAGTTTTAATAGTGTATAAATCTGCCACCGGGCTCCATGCTGCTCTGTGGGCAATTAAAATGCGAGCCTTGCCGGTGCTGTCACACTGGTCAGGCAGGCGCTGCGCGTCCCACTGACATTTTTATATGATAAATTAGAGCTGGGGCTTGGGTTTCACTCTCTCCCCTCCTTGTCCTCCTCCAGAACTTAAAATGAGCTGGCTCGGGGACTGAGCAGTTGAGAGGGGTTGGTGGGAGGGTGATGCCGGTGCTGCTGCTCCGTCTGCATCTGGGAGGGGAGGGATGTTGAGATCTGCACTGGGCATTTTTGCTGCTCCTCGGGGCATTTGCTGATGCCCACCCCAGCTTTCTGGCTAATCCCAGCTAGCAGGGCACATGTGGGCACCCACTGAGCTCCTGTCCATTGCAGGGAATGTTAGCTGCTGTAGGTGGTGTCTATGGAGAGTGGACTGACTTGTTGGTCAGCGAGGGGCTATAAAAGAATCCCGAGTTGGAGGGGACCCACAAAGATCAGTGAGTCCAATTCCTAAGATTTATGTGGGGTTTCATGGGTGATCCTGAGCCACCCATGCAAGGGGTTGGGGTGATGTCTGGGCTGCAGGGTTGAGCTGCAAGGTCATCCTTTCCTGCATGGTGACAAGCACTCAGTGTAGCCAAAGGGTGCCGAGCATAGATCAGCAAAGATCTGCCCCCACGCTTCGCAAAGGAACCTCCCTGGGAAGGACAAAATCCCTTCAGTGAACCCCCAGGCAGGCTCCTCACTGAACTGACCCACCTTTGTCCTCGCTGCCAGGCTCAGCATCACCTGCGACAGCACCGAGTACGAGATGAACCATCTGTACCCTGCGGTGGCCGAGAACGTCCACGAGTGCTACCTCCAGAAGGAGCCTCTGCTCTTCAGCTGCGCCGGCTACAACACCAAGTACCGGCGCCTCTGCCCCTGCCGCGACTTCCAGCAAGGACAGGTGGCTCTGTGCCAGGACTGCTTGTGATGGGAGGTGTCCCCACCGCGTTTGCGACGCGGAACGTGCACCGAGTGGCTTTTCTCAAAGCTCTGCAGCGACCGAGGAGGTGGGACAGGTCCCTCCTGGGGCTATTGGACTCTGGGGGTTGTTTCGTCCACCAGCCAACTGTGAATGACCATCTCCTGAACTTCGGTTTCATTTTCCTTCCCGAGGAGCATCGTCCGACTGCATCCGAACCCCCCTGGACCTGGTGGCGCTGGGATGGGGTGGTGGGGAGAGAGAGGGGCTGGGGACACCCTTCCCCTCCCTCTGGCAATGGGACAAGCCACCAGCAGACTGCAGTTTCAGGGTTTTCATCCTCTTCAAGCATCCTGAGTTGTTTTATTTATTGATTTTTTTTTTTAACCCTCCCCCTGACAAGTGGTAAATTAAAGGGGAAGCAACACCCAGCCCTTCTGTGGGAGTTCTTGGGCAGAGCTGTATTGGGGGGGCACTGGGGGGCTGCAGGTGCCTGCCATGAATGTGGAACTGGGGAAGGACAAAGCCCAGGGAGAGCAGCTGGGTTGGATGGACACGGGGGGGTTGTGCCATAGGGCCCCCAGGAGGAACCAGTGAGTGGGCACTGGGTGGCTCTCAGGTTGTCCCTGGGGAGTGAGGGGTGGGATGGGCTCCTGGGAAGGATGCTGATCCCTGGGGTAGTGTTCTCAGTGGGGCAAAGGCGCCCAGAGTGAGTTCCCCCCACCCCTCAGGCTGCTCTTCACCCAGGCACAGAGCTGTAGGTTCCTCCAGGGGTGATGGGAGGTGGGGGGGGTGGCACAGGGGCTGCTCGGGGTTTGAATGAGCAAACAGGGAAGAGGTTGTGCTGCAGCAACCAAAAGGAATTACCAGTGGGCAGCAACCAGGGGGAGAGGGAGCAGTTCAGCAGCTACAAAAGCAACATTGTGACTGTGTGCTCCAGATGTTGCCACCACAGGAGCTCCAAGCAAACATCTTCCATGCACTGTTTTCACTTCTTCAGCTTTCCTTACTGCCATTCATCTCGCTTTGGGGGAGTTTTCCCTGCTGCCAGCGTTTCCCCTCCCAGCATGTCCCCTGGCTGGGTTGGTGCTGGCTGGGGTGACCTGGTTTGTTTTTGTAGGGTTGCTCAACAGAGCAGGGTGTTGCTGTAAGGTTGGTATTCAGCCGTACTGTTGCATGGAAGTGTTCCATGGTGGCACTTCTGCATCCTGTAAAACATGTGGCGCAAAAGTTATGGGCTGGAAACTCCTTCCCACTCCTTCTCTGCGTGGGAGAGCTCCTGGCCCAGCTGGGGAGGGAGGCTGGTGGGGTGGCATCCTGTCCTGGCACTGTCACTGCATGGTCCCAGGCCCTGGCAGGCTTGTCCCCATGGCTTGTGGTGGCTGATGGAGAGCAGTGGCACAGATGAGTGCATGAGGTCTTCCCCTGTGACCCAGCTGCTCGCTGGAGCTGGGCCAGGCAGCCTTGGCACCTCCAGCCTGTCCTCTCCGTGGCAGGTTTTGGGAGAACATCCCATCCCTTCAGCTGTGCTGCAGCATCGGGCAGAGCCCTGCTCCCCTCACCATCTCCCTGCTCTGTCCCCAGTGAGGGTGACACCATGCAGTGCTCGTGTCCTCTGGGTATCCCGCTCTCTGAGCCTGCAAGCCTGGCCCAAATCCTGGGCTGGGTGAGGCAGGAGGTGAAGACAATGCCATTATCCCAGAGCAGTTTATCATCCTCAGCTCAAAGCTGCGTGGGCAGCCTCCATCCTGCCTGTGACGCCAGCCAGGGGGAAGGATTGATTAAGTAGTTTCTGTGTCTTGCAGCCAGCGTGTGTCTAAATAAAAGCAGCGCAAACCTCTCTTAGCAGAGCTGAGCAACAGCACCTTTCTAGGCACCTCTCATCTCAGCCTCCAAGCATCCTCTGGCACAGACTCCTGCACCACCCACCCCTCCTGCTGGGTGGGCAGGACCCGGCCTGGGGGGCTTTGCCAGCAGGAGCCACCAGCGATTTGCCTCCCAGGGTTGTGAAGACCAAATAAAACCAGGTTTTATAGGGGATCTAAGCAAGTTTTAAAGACCAGGAGGCTCGGGATGCCTCTGGAGGCAGTGCTTGTTACACATGAGCTCCCCTGGCAGCTTTTTCCACCATTTCTGCTCAGCTGCTTTTAAAATAGCCTTCACCTTTCGGCAGCCCAGCGCTGCCTCCCACCGCAGAGAGCCCCAATTATCCCCTGGCAGGAGCATTTTTCTCCAAGCTGAAATAAAAGGTGGCTGGTTCACCTTCGCCGCTGCCATGGGAAATAATGATCTGTCTGGAGCCTTGTTGGAGCTCAAGTCAGCCTGTAAATTTGGGTGATGGGGCTGAGAAAGGCTCTGGCATTGCACGTCGTGTCTCTGCCCCATCAGTGGGCACCAGGTCCTGGGCACCTTTTCCTGGGGAGAAACCTCTCCTGTTGGTCCATCTGTGATGGCTCATGGATTCTGGATGTCACAGGGACTGGAGTGTAGGTGTTGGGGCAGCCCCTCCTGCCTCATCCCACATGGAGCCCCAGCTGGGAGCAGGGGGATGGCTTGGTCTGTAAAATCCCATGTAGGGGCAAGGTGGGGGCTTGCTGTTTTGGGAATGCCAGTGCTGGGTGTTAACACCATCTCTGGGTGCAGAATTGCCACCGAAATGTTACATGGGGGTAGATGTGTCAGGGCTATAGGGCATTATTGGGTAATTATTGCTGGAAAAGAGAAGGGACTTACTTGGAAATACTTTTCTCCACCTGTTTCTGGCCCTGGCTGTGCCTGAGCAATCCCTGGAGCATTCCACTGCCTTCCCAAGCTCTTGCCCAAGCAGGTGTCCAGCACTTGCCCTGGTCTCTGTGGCCAGGACACATTTCCATTTGGAAGGGAGACCTGAGGGTACAAACATTAAATTCACAATTTATTAAGTAGGAGCATGAAAGAGACTTAAAGGGAAGCAGAGCGACTGCCATGTGAAAGAGATTCTAATTCCCACAGCTAATTGCAAGGAGTAAATCCCCAGCTGGGAGGGGGGGGGGAAAGGGGGAAACGGTGTCAAAACTATGAATAAAACCAAACAATTAAAAATCAAATGAGGAGCTGTCAGCTGCACCCTCCAGTGCTGGTGATGGGACAGTTTGTTGAACAGCCAGTGCGTGGGGAGCCCCTGGGATGTCCTTGGGGTGGGGGTTGGACCTTTTGATGGCATCTCTGGTGGCATCCAGGCAGCAGAGCCTCCTAAAGATTCGCAGGTTATTTTTTTTCTAACCTGTTTTCTGGCAGCTGTGAAACCAGGACAGGCGTGTCAAAAGAATGATATTGTTCTGGAAATCCATTTTCCTTACCTAGAAATGGAGCCAGGGGCAATTTTTGTTTCTGAGCCTCTCTCTTCTTAGTAATTCCGCTCAGAACTTCCTTTCTGGAGTTGGTTGGGGTTTTTTTAATCCTGTTTTTAATGTTGATGGCATCAGAAGCTTCCCTTGCTAGGGGAGCAGGGGGGATCTGGTGGGAGGGCGGGTGTCCCCTCACAGCATCCTGCTGCCAGTTGTGCACCTCTCCGGCATCCTCCCCTGTGGAGTCAGCCCGGAGCAGCAATCTGGGCTGTAAATCACGGCCGGGGGAGGTAATAGCGCTGCTCGGCTCTTATCTGGGGCTTTATTAGGAAATCGTTAAAGTGGCTTTTCCCTCCTGATCCTCTGCTTATCAGCAGCCGGGTGAAATGGCAAATCGCGTCCCCGGTGTGGACAGTCCAGGCAGGAGAAACCCATTTATTTCCCCTAACGGGTTTATCGGTAGATCAAGGAGCTGCTGAAGATGTAAGCACGGCGGTTATTTCCCCAGGTGATGGATCTAGCTGCCACACAGCCTCCCGGAGCCAAAGCCTGCTGCCTGACAGGGAAGTCTGATGGACCCGTGGTCGGGACTGCTGGCTCATGTATTTCAAAGTCTTGCTTTAATTGAGTCCTGTCTCCCTGGTATCACACTTTTTTTTTTTCTTTAATATTATTTTTTCCCCCTTTGGAAAGACTTCCCAAAATAAACTAATGCTTCTAATCTCCTGTCCTTTTCCCTCATCTCTTCCTCCCTTTGGCGAGGCCAGAGCCGTAAAGAACATGAACAAATTGGAAATCTGTCCTCAGACTTACTGAGTGAAAAAAGCAGTGAAATCTTTTGTCTTTTTTCTTTCTTTTTCTTTTCTCTCTCTCTTTTTTTTTTTTTCTTTTTTCTTTTTTCTTTTTCCCTTTATGTTTTGTCTGGTAGAAGAGACTTGGACTGGGGTGAAACTCCCTTTCAGAGCTGTGGGGCTGAGCGTTCCCTTTTTTATCAGTAGTGCCCAGTGACACTCATTGTGCCTCGTTAGTGGAAAACCGTTAAAGCTCCGGATCGATGTTTTCTCGGGAGAGATAAGGCCCATTCAATATTATTCCTCAGGCAGGCAGAGAAATACCAACGAGCCATCCACCAACCGGAGCAGAACTGCTGAGGGTGCAGCTTCTGCCACCGGTGCCTGGGGCGGGGGGATGGGATGGGACATCCCCCAGGCCAGGGAGTGTGGAAGCTGAGCCAGCCCTCAGCATCCAGGTCTTCTGGAAAGGGGGGGGAAATTAAAGCTTGGGAGGATGGGGAGAGGGCACAGTGTTTTGGGAGGATTAGGTGCCTCTGTGGGGCTTGGCCTCTGCCAGGACCCCTTGGCACAGGTGCCGCTTTCAAAGGACCTCAAGAGGGCAAAAATGGATTAATAAAGTGCCCATTCTCCACACCAGGGAGCTGGCTTTGGAATGCTGAAGGACAGGGGCTGGTGGAGGGTTCAGCCCATCTCCTCACCACCTCTCACAGGGCTCCCACCGCCTCTCACCCTCTGGAACTCGGTTCCCAGTAGAGACCAGTTAGAAGCAGGACAGAGGTTTGATTTCAGTGTTAGAGCGAGCTGCCAGAGATATCAGCTTTTCCTCTAAATATAAACCAGAAAACAGGAAATAACGATCTGTCCTAATTTAGTTCCTTTCAGCTAAGGATTCAAAGCATCTCACAGCATCACTAAGAAACAAGGGGAGGCTTCGCAACCTGCATGGAAATGCAGCCACTTCAGAGGTTTGTGTGCAGCTTTTTGCTGAAGGTTGCATTGCAACCCCTCGCCCACCAGCCCCAGTTCCTTCCCAAATTCCCCCAGTTTCCTGTCACTGAGACCAGGACCTGGAAAGTCAGCTTGGGAATGGGTGATGTTCTTGCAGCTCGACACCGTGCACAGCTGGCTCAGCGCCGCCGAGCGTGGAGGAGTGTTTATTTAATCAATTAATTGAATTAATTAATTTTCAGGAGAGTGTTGAGAAAAATAATAGGAAGTGCCAGCAGCTCTGCCAGCTGTCTGGCTGTGCAGCAGTGGGAGCAGGGGTATGATCCATCCATGTGGCTCAGGGGAACACAGCGAGCCTGGCCATGCAGTGCTGAGGCAGATGTGAATCACAGAATCATGGAATGGTTTGGGTTGGAAGGGATCTTTAAAGCTCGTCTAGTCATGGGCAGGGACACCTTCCACTAGACCAGGTTGCTCCAAGCCCTGGCCTTGAATGTTTCCAGGGATGGGGCAGCCACAGCTTCCCTCCATCACCAGCCCCTTGGTGCCTCAGCTCCAATGCAGCTGCAAGGAAGATGTCCTTTGGCTGTCCCCAAGCTCTTGCAACATTTCTGTCCCTCTTGCAAAGGGTTTGGCTTTGAGGTCTAAGCCCCCCCCTTGGTTCCTGTCCCCACACTTTCCCATCTCTGCATTTGGGTCAAGCCAGCAGTGGTGACTGGGTGCTGAGGGGGAGCCCAGCAGGCTGTCACTGGCAGTGGCAGTGCCACTGCAACCTGTGTGTCATCACACAGCAGTGACAGGCCTCTGACCTTCCAGATGTGCCCAGGTGTGGCCAGGCAGGAACTGGGCTTGGGAGCAAGAAGTTCATAAAAGAAACGTGGGAGGCAACGGATTTCCACACTTAATTGATTCAACAAATTAATCCCAATTAGAAGCTGTAATTTGGATTATAATGGTTAATCATCTTTCCCTTCAAGCCAAAACTGCACTATCTGTCTTAACTGAGTTATAAAAGGGGAGGACATGGAGTGGTGTGTCCCTGACACCAGAGCTGCCACCCGGGCACACCCTGGGGAGGGGGTTGGGTTGGGTCTGGTCCCCCTGACATCCTGCTCCCCAGGATGGGGGACAGGTGAGGGGACGCCACTGTGTGACCCAGTGACCCCCTGTGACTGGATTGCATCATCACCACTTTTCCAAGAACACTGTGAATTCAGCTGCTCCTGCTCCTGTTTGAGGGGTCTCCTACCAGAAAACTAAACTGCAGGGAAACTTCATGGACTTCTCCACTGCTGTTTTATGCTAAAAGGAGTCTGACTGAAAACATCTGCTTGTTCTTCTTTTTCTGAGCACGTTAACTAAGCAGTATCCTCCCGTGACGGGTTGGTCTCAGCAGGAATATGGAGCAGCCCTTTCCTCCTTGGTCACATCTGTTGTCCCACTGGTGCCAGCGGGCTCTGGACCCCATGGGTTCCAGTGGCAGCTCAGGACTATGTCCAGCCCTGGCTCCAAACTGTCCCTGCTGCCTCTCCTGCTCCCTAAAGCCCACCCAGCAAAACCCCAACACCTCTTTCCTGCACCCCTCTTCTGCTCATGGAAGCTTCCATCAGGGCTGTTACCTCGGGGAATTTGCTTCTGGAGCCATGGGATGAGAATCATGCCCAGAAGCTGTGACTCCCCACCCGGGCACTGGGAAAGATGCTGCCAGTGCCAGTTTGGCTGTGGGTCCTTTCCTGCCCTACTGATCATTGGCCAGGGGGCTGAAAGGTGAACTCTTGGAGAGGCTTCACCCCAAGAGCTGGCTCCCAGCATGGCCCCAGAGGGAATATTGGATTCCCCATGTCCAGGATGCACCAAAGCAGTCAGGCAAAGCCCTATTAAACACCCCAGAGAGGACAAACTCACTGACAAAATCACTACTGCCAATATTTAGCAGCGCAGAAAATACAGGATTATGCTCCTTACATTCAGCTCAGCATTATCCAAAGCCGCGGAGAACTTGTGCTCCGCCGATCCCGGGGTTATCTTCCATGAAAGCCTGCTCTGCTGCAGGGGGAGGGTGATGCTGTTGGCATCCTCCTCCTCCGGCCGCCCCGGCACAGCCGGTGCCTTCGCACCCGCCCACCTCCAGCTCCTCCACCTCCCACCAGGGGCTCCATGGGCTCCGAGGCTGCTATTTCGGTTGGGTGTTTTTGTTATGAGTGTTGTCGAACAGGAAAAATAAAAACCCGAGGTCCCTGGGAGGTATTTTTAGTCCCCTATCGGTGACGAGCTCAGAACCGTCAACAGGACGGTAAATTAAAATTAATCTGCATCTGCCCTGCGTCATTTTTTGCCAAGCTTGTCTCCCTCTGCTACCGGGGAGGGGGGGGATGGTTTCACAACCCTCGGTTTGGGAGAGCGCCAAGTACCTGCCAGGCAGCCCCAGAACAGCAGTGGGAAACCGGCAGGGACGGGGTGAGGGCGGGCAGAGGGAAGAAAGTGGGATTCTCGTTGAGTTTGCAGGGAGCTTGTGCCTCATCTGGCTGCTCACCCACGGGTGCTGTCTGTAGTGAGCTGCACTGGTTGTACTGGTTTGCCTGCAGAACTGGGCAAGCTGCTGGGGACGGGGGGGATGCCCTCAAACAGGGGGGAGCTGCTCCCTGAGCAGCACCCCACCACCCTGGATGGAGAGGGAAAAGGCTTATTGCCATGGAGACTGATGGGAGAGTTGGAAGCTGGCTGCCATAGAAACCAGTTTGGGAGCCTATGGGGGCATCTCACCAGGCTGGTACCCGGGTTGTGGGGTTGGTGATCCGTGTGGTATGGGAGGGCTGGGACAGTTGGATGCTCCAGAGCAGGGCTGAGCCCCACTGCATCCCCCAAATGGGTTATCAGGGGCCAAACTGGAGTGACACATCCCCAAACCGAGCAGCCCAAGCTGGAGTAGTGCGGGCTGGCGAGGGAAGAGCTGATGGATGTTTCTGGCTCTCGGCCACACAACCTGCCAACACTCAGGGCTGTGAATTGAGCAGAAACACGAACACTAAAGCAGCTGAGGGTGGAATTGCAGCACGAGACACATTTCCCAAGAGAAGTTACACAGAGGCAGACAGGGAAAAGCAGGATTGGGATTAGGGGCCAGCAGGAGCAGCAGGAGGGATGGGGATGCAGCAGCTTGGCAGCAGTGAGGTGATGTGAACAGCATTGATCAGTTCTTCCTCCCCACCCAGTAAAGCATCTTCTGTTTGGGTTTTGTGTTTGTTTTGCTTCCTAAATCACAACTTTGGGAAAACAGGAGAGGCCTCATCACCTCTGGACTGAGCCTCTCCTTTGCAAGAGGGAGGTGTCCTCAGTGGGGACAGGGGTGGCTTTTGTCACCCTTCCCACGGTTCATGTTCACTGTGCTTCACAGCAGCTTTAAACAGCCCAGGATGCTTCTGGCCCTTCCACCTTTGGCACGGACCTGACTGGCATATGTGGGCTGGTGGGGTCTGAGAGTCACCTGCCCAACACCCACAGCACAGGAGAAGCAGCTCTGTGTCCCCTCCACACCTGCATTCAGCAGCATCTCCCCACCAGCAGCTGGCAGAGGGATCCTCCATGTGCAGGTGATGAGCACCATGCCACGAGCCGGTAATTCTCCAACCGCCCACTCACCTATTTTATGAGCACAAAAACACTCACTGACATTTCCAGTCATTATTTTTCAACTTGATCTCTAGTGAGGCCACCCCATGGAGCAGCAAGGGTGGGAGCACCTGAAGCCTACAAAGGGTTGTTAGAGGTTAGATTTGGGCTGTGCTGCTGAAGGTGGGGGGGTCTGGGATGTCCTGGAGCTTGGCTGCAGGAGGAGGGATTGCTGGGGGCCCTGAGGCTCCTCAGTGGGTTCATATCCGCACCCCTGTGCCCTGTGGGGAGGGTTGGGGTGGTGTTGGCAGCAACATGGGTGATGGTCTGAGGGTTCTCAGGGGTCTCCAGAGTTTCAGGAGCCATGCTGAGCAGGGCAGGGCTTGTGGCCAGGACCCCAAGGTTTGGGAGGTGGGTCCTTCTGTAGATTAAAGGGCTGTGTTCCCCCCACACCAAGTGCTGGGCTGGTGCCTAAGAGCTCAGTTTCCCCTTGCTGGGGCCAAACTCAACTCTTGTGCTAACTGCAACCTCAGGATGCCCTTTAATTTTTAATGCTTCAATAAAACAGTAATTACAAACACTGGAATTGGTGTTTTTTAAGCAGAAAGTATTAACTTTGTGGGGTTTAATTATTCAACAGAAATTAATGAAAGTGGGGCTGGGTCCTGCTGGCTGTCTTGGCTTTTCCTGGCAGGGCTGGTACCCATCTGCTTTGCAGGGAGGAGGGCTGGGGGTAAGATGAAGCCCATCACTGGTACCTCAGGGCTATCCAGGGATGACTGGGTGCTTTAGAAGCCAGGGAAGAGAGGTGTGTGTGTGTGTGTGACCAATAAACTGGGCTGGATCAGGGAGAAGAGAGGTCTCGGGGGCAGAAGGACTGCTCCCCCTAAATGGCTTTTTCTCTATCCCTGCAGGATTTCCAGCCTGGACAATGCAGGATCCCAGCTGTGGAACAGCTCTCCGGGAGGTCAGTGACTGCTGTGATCTGAGAGATGCCATTGGAATCTGTGCATTAACCACAGTGGGAAGCTGAGACAGGAGGCAATTCAGGAGGGGGTGTGACCCTGTGGTTGCCTCTCTGTGCCCCCCACCCAGCAGCTGCACCCGTCCCCTGGCTGGGAGGGGACTCCAGAGCTCCAAGTCTGTGCTTTCTGCAGTTCTCTGCAGCCTGAATTTTGTTCCCTGGGAAGGTTTTGGGCTTGTTTTTAATTACTCTGCTCAGGCACAGTGTAGTTCTAAAGCACCTTTGCTGGGGAACGGTTTGTTGAGACCCAGAGAGCTCCCAGAGCTGCTTAAATAGAGCAAAACTCGTGGTGTCTTGGAAAAGCTTGTGGATTTGGACTGGCTGATGTTGGACCCCCTCCCTGCACAGGGTAGCCGTGGGGTTGGGAAAGCCTTGATGGAGGAGAGCAAGGGATGGGGAAACAGGGGGATAAAATACTCCCTGGGAGGAGGGAATGGGGGCTCAGAGGACTGTCGTGCTGAGATGGAATCTGTTGGGGTTCTCCAGTTCCTTGCACCCACATATGAGACCTAAGTTCTTTTCCCACATCCACAAAGCCCCTTCTCCTTATAGGCACCAGCCTGTCCCCTCATCCTGTCCTGAGCAGCATATCCATACGGCGATGGACTTCAGGGGCTGGCATCAGATGAGGTCCCAGGGAACCGTGTTTGCTGGAAAAGCAGGTTATCCTTGTTAGTATTAATAGTTAACTGTCATAGCTTTCATCAGTAAATAAACCTGTGGGATGGTAAGAAGACAGTGAAAGTGAGGGCTCCTGGCGAGAGGGAAGTGAAATGGCTGTTTGTCAGGGCTGGGGGAATGAGCTGAAGCGAGTGGAGGAGGTGAGGGCTGGTGGGGGGAGTAGGGTGGGGCTGATGGCTCTACTGAGGAGGTGCTGGGCGTGGGGAAGGAACGTGGAGTCATTTGCAAGGGAAATGAAATTATCACCTGCTTCGTCTGCTGTCCTCGCACCGAGGAGCCTGATGAGCTGCGCGGGGAGGGGGCCGGGCTGGGTGGCCCTGGGAGCCCCCCAGCACCCTGGTGTGGGAGCAGCTCCTCATGCAGAAGGGGCTGCTGTAGCCCTCGAGGGGTCTGGGGTGATCTGCTGCCCGTGGGATGGGCTTCTTATCTCCTTTGCCACCACTCTCCTCATCAGCCTCATCTTGCTCCATTCAGGCTGTATTAGGGGAAGGTCACAGCGGTGAAGGGTGGTCGGTCACTCCTGGAATGGGAGTGGGGGGATGAGGGGAGGAGACGATGCTGACCAGGATGAGATCTTTGCTGAAGCAGGTGAATCCTGGTGTGGTGATGCCCAGGGCTCTTGCGCTATGGGGTTGCTGTCACACAGATTCATGTCCCCAAACGGGTCTCATCACATGTGCTCTCTCCCCTGCATGTGCTGGTAATGTGGGGAACTTCTGCCTGTGGTGGGGCAGCAAGACCACCCCTTGGGGCACAGGGCAGTGCCTCCAGCCTGCGCTGAGGGCAGGGTACAACCAGCTTCAGCCCCGTGCTGAGGGTGCTCCTCTTCTGTAATGCAAATATTCCCTCATTCCCATCCCATAAACGGGGCATCAGTGGTTCCTGGATAAGAACACGACTCCCTGGTCTCTGTTTCTCAAGGTGATGTCTGCTGGACTGGGAATAGAAGGGCATTTGGCTTAAACGAGGAGCATTGGTGAGGGAAGGGGTGATTTAACTGTCTCAGTTAATAAGTTGTGGCAGGGCTGGCCTGGGTGAGAGACCTGCCTGCCCCCCCGTCGGCTCCACAGAGAGAGTTCACAGCTCTGTCACCAATCATTTGGGGCATTTTATTTAGGTCTAACTTTGATTTAACTCCAGTAGATTATAAAGACAAAAAGTCATTCCAAGGCACTTTACTCAGAAGGGGGAAAGAAAAAAGGCCAAAACAGAGTAGTTTGATGTTGTCAAAATGATTTTCCACTCCTTCAAAATCATCTCACAAAACTAACCCAGATTTTACAAGGCACTGAGGCTTTCAAAGAGCTGCCTGTCTGTGCAGGAGATGGATCTGTAAAATAGATATTATTTTTTTCCCCTTAGTACTTTCAGAGGACCTGTGCCTTGCCTCATTCCTGTGGGATCCATATGGGCGCGATGCTTTGTGGGAAGCAGGATCCAGCCTCACAGCTCATGCCAGGGCTGTAAAGCTGCTGTGGTGCTCCCAGGAATGAAGTGAGATACTCTGGGGAGAGGCTGCAGCGTGTCCTCATGTGCAGGAGGAATGGAAAACCCCAGGTCACAACCAGGTCTGACAGCAACACCCTGTCCCAGCCGCCTTGCAGAACAGCCTCTCCTTTGTTTTTTGGGAAGCTCAGGCTGGCATGGGGTCTGTGTGGAAGAGAGAAGAGGATGAAAAATCATTGGTGATCTTGTGCCCTGGAGCTGCGTGGAGTGGCAGGGAGAGCTGTAAGCTTTCATTTAAGAGAGGATTGTTAGCAGGGTGATGGAGAGGCCAGCGCGGGGTTAATTGCTGCCTCCTTGTTTATTTAGTTAATTGGTTGGGTTCTGGAGAAGGAAAAGGCAACCCTGTGCTGTGTTTCCAGAGAACAAGCAGGGCTGGCTGGCACTGTGCTCCCAGGTGATGGACCCGTGCTGGCCGCTTGCTTGGCTCACCACAGTTGTCCCTGTTTTCAAGAGTTAATGGTGATTGTGAATTAATCTGGCTGATCATCCCACAGTCCTACAGCTGATGGAGGTGGGGAGAGCTATGGGAGAAATTCCTACAGCTCCCAACTAAACAGCCCAGCTTGACCTGGAGACGTGAAGTCTGTAGGTGCATGGTAAAAATGCACAGCTGTAGGAACATGTTAAACAAGGGTGGTAATGTCTTTGGGTGCACCTCAGTCTGTCAGGGCTCTGGATGTTGCTCATCCACCTGGGCCATGCCCTGCTCGTGCGAATCTGAGTTTCTTGGCAAGAGATGGAGCCCAGGAGCACCAAAAGGACTTCTGACAAGGGCATGGAGTGGCAGGGCAAGAGGTCATGGCTTCACGCTGACAGAGCACAGGGTTAGATGGGATATTAGAACAACTTCTCAGTGAGGATGATGAGCCACTGGCACTGGTTGCCCAGAGAAGCTGTGGCTGCCCCATCCCTGGAAGTATTCAAGACCAGGTTGGACAGGGCTTGGAACAACCTGGTCTAGTGAAAGGTGTCCCTGCCCATGGCAGGGGTTGGACCAAGATGATCTCTGAGGTCTCTTCCAACTCAAAGCATTCTGTGATTCTATGATATGATTCTGCCTTCAGCAAATGAAGATGCATGGATGTTTCCAAAGGAGGCTGCTGTAGGCAGGTGCGAAGTAGGTAGTTAGCTTCCAAAAATGGTGAGGTGAGGAGAGAGAAAGGGAAAAATAAGCCAGATGAAAGCAGGGACTGTGCTGAAAGTGCCTTCTATTTATGATCGCACAAGGTCAACAATAATCCCCACAGCTACGAGCACATAAAAATTGATTCTTTCCTGAAGAGATTGATGGATTCATGGTCAAAGCATATTCCCTGATCCTGCTGCCCTCAACATGGCTGGAATTTATGGAGATGGTGTTGTTTCTCTGTGGAGGACTAAATAGCTTCTCAAAAAGCAACCACTTTCATTTCGCACCTGAGGTCCTGGGAGGTTGCTACAAATAAGGTAAGTGCTTCCTCCAGCTGCTGGGCTGTATTTCCAGAGGTGAGCAGCTGCCTGCTGTGGGTCAAGGCTCTTCATCCTGCCCCAGAACTTGGTGTGAGGTGAGCAGGGTGATGTTCACCCCACAGTACACACACCTCTGCTCCTGCCCCTCATCACCTCGGAGAGGTGAGATTTATGGAGGTCACGTCCCACCCAAGCCCCGTGCAGGGATGTGAGAGGCAGACCCTGTGAGCTTAAAGGCTCTTCCAGTTTGTCCCAACACTGCCATGGCAGGAAAGAAAGGACAAGCATTTCTAAAGCCTCCAGCTCCTTCCCCAACAATTCCCAAACAAGCTCATCTCGCCACTCAGATGTCAGTAGGAAATCTCCTTCACTTTTTTATTGTAAAAATACCCAGCCTCAAAGCCGCAGTGTTTGAAACCACTTTGTTTTCCACAAGTGTCAGGAAGCTCCCAAACAAAGCCTGTTTATTTTTCACAGCTTCATCCCCTCAGCTATTAAATCCTGGGCACTGCTGAATTCCTGAGAAGTTTGCTGGGGTCTGTGCACACACAGCACAGGCAGCTGTAACATCTCCCTGAGTGGTTTGTGCTCTGCACCTCTTGTGGGGTGAACGAGAGCAGCTTTAGGTGAGCTCAGAAGGCGTTTCTGTGAGTCCTGTACAACTTCATCGTGTTGAGTGTGTTATATATAAACTGCTGCCACACAGAGGGATCCAGACACTGGAGAAGCAGCAGGTTTGGGAGGTCAGGCGGGGATGGGCTGGTGGGGACGTGCAAGGAGAATCGATGCCAGCCAGCCTTTTTAACAACCACATGTGTATCGAACAAAGCTCTTTAAAAGCCTTTCAGACAGCAGTGGGTTCCCCCTGTGTGTGATGGGGTTTGTCGTGCCCAAAACAGGGATATGTTGAAGTGCTGGCTGCCATGCTCAGACAGTGCTTGGTGTGTGGGTGGGGGTTCTCCAAGCTGAGGTGTGAGGTTGGATTGTGGCTCCTGGGTCGGGCCATGCAGGCTGTGGTCCTGCACCGCCTCCCCTGCTGAGGGCTCTGCCATGACCATGGAGGCAGGAGGGTCCCAGTGGGCTCCCTCCCTCTCTGGTGTCCAGACATCCCCTTGTGTTGCTGAAGAGAGATGCATCCCACTGCTCTGCCACCATAGGGTGAGACAGGCAGCAAATGGGGTCAGTTGGAAAGGAGCAGAGGAGCTCGTGGCCAGGAGAGGTGAAAATGAAGTAGCCCCGAGCATGGGCAGAAAAGCCCCGTTCAGAAATGTTGCTGGGGAATGTCAGTGCTGCTTTGTGTCGCTGGCAGTGCTGGAGCAGTACCACTCACCTGCCAGCTCAGGGTGGGATCCCTGGGTTGTGCATCTGGAGCTCCATGTGCTGGGGGCGAGCAGTCCCCGTGATGTGTCCCCCAAGCTGTCCTGGAGCAAGGGTCCCTCCCCGTGCCCAAGGACCCTGCAAACATGTCTTCAGGTGGAGGGAAGGCAAGCAGTTGTCTTGATCCCCTCCTTGACCCGAATTTCAGCCTCTTTGGAGCAGTGCTGAGCTTCCTCTGCGAGGGCTGTACAGACACTTGCTCTCCACTCGCACGCAAACACTTGCTTGGAGGCTGTTGCCTTTTTGCAAGCCTTCTCAGCTGGAACACGCTGCTGTGGGGTTTGTTGTTGCTTCCTCCTCGCAGTGGTGCTGAGCAGTCCCTGCAGAACATCCCTCACGGAGGGATCACCTCCTCCACACAGCCAGCTGCCCTTTGGCTTCACGCTCTTGGGACCCGCTGGGGGGGTGAGAACCACAAACCAGCATTACAAAGCAGTGAGAGGGAAATGCCAGGGAGCCCTGGGCAGCCTTGGGCATTAAAATGCCATGGTTTTTCATCCCCTGGTATCCCCCTGCAGCGCCTCAGCTCATAACAAACCCTTCCACTGCTGAGCAGCAATTCCACACAAATCCTTTGGTATAAAGCTGCTTCCCAGAGGGGTTTTAATAAACATTGGATGAAGTCTGGTGATGTCTGCTCTAGTTCCCTGCACATCCCAGCACCAAAGAACCCCGTATTTTCACCTGCCCTCAGGGAGCAGCTCTGGCAGCGGTGAGCGGAGGTCACCGGTGCGGCTCTGTGCCCCCTGCCAGGCTGACAAACCGGCACGTGGTCCCAAATTAACCTCACCCTCCTTCCTACAGGCGAGTAAACAGAAAAACTATTTTCCCCTTCACCTCCAGCCCCAGCTCCCTGGGCTCCTGCTGCCAGATGGCAGCGAGCAAAGGCTTCTCTGCCCGTCCCTCCCGCCGGCGTGTCACGGCTGCCAACGGAGGAGAAGCTCCTTCCCAGCCATCTCTCCAGTGCTTTGCACCATCTGCAGCAGGAGCCCACGGGGCTCAAGGCAGTGCCTGAACGAGCAGCATCCTTCCTAAGTGTAAAACTGGAAGCAAGGGGAGCCGGATGAGAGGCGACGGGTGCGTTTGAACCTGCTGCCTTCCCTGCGTGTGGATCTCCACAGTGTCGCTTCTTTTCTCCATCTCCCTTTGCTTTTTTTACAGTGTCTTCTGATGAGTGTTAAAGCAGCCTGGCCTCGGAAGGCACGCTGCACAGAGCTTTTATAGGTGGCTGTAAGTTACCTGCTGGAAGAGCCCCAACACGGATGTTTGCTGCCTGCAAATGCTCTTTTGCTCATTTTTTTTGAGGCTGTTGCAGCTCCACGGTGTTTTGATCGACCAGGGAAAGCTCAGCCTTGGCCAAAGAGCAGCCACAAGCCCTTCTGGGGAAGGGAAGGGGGCACAGGGGGGTCCTGCCCATCCCCTTCCACTCAGGGCTGAGCCCCACGACCATTCCCAGCTGTGGGAATGCTCCTGTGCACTGTCACCCTGAGTCACATCAGGCCAGGAACACTCAGGCTGGGGGAATCTGTATCCGCCTTGGCTTATTTCCAGAAGGAAAAAATCCAGTTTCCCCCCTGTTTTTTTCTGTTTGCTTTAGTTTTGAACAGTTATTTTTTTCAAACTGGGAAATGGGAGACAGGATCCTGCGGTGTGAGGGGGCAACTAATGGACCCCAGAGCAGGAAATGCTCAGGAAATACACTGTATAATGTGTGAAAACTGAGAGCTTCCATTCCTGGAGCTCAGCTCTTGCTCTGTGAGCAGCAAAGGGACCAGTCCCTGCGTTGCAGAGAGGATGGGGGGCCCTTCCCTGCTGCTCTCCCAGTTTTAAATGAAAGCTGGGATGCTACAGAAGACAGAGATGGTGCCCATGGCTCTATGCAAAGTGCTGGTTAGGCAGCTCCCACAGGATCCCTGGCTTGAGGGCTGGGACAGATCATAGGAGGAAAAACAAAATCGTGTCTGTGTCAAAAGCAGGAGCTGAATCTGCTCCGCTGATTTCCCAGGTGAGATCCCTGCCAGTGTTTAAAAAGGATAAATGAGACGACCTGGATAATTACAGGCCTGTCAGCTCCACTTCGATCCCGGGCAAACTGATGGAGTGGCTGATGTGGGAATTGATTAATAAAGAATTAGAAGAGAATAACATCAGTAAATGAAAGGGAAGGCGTGAGTGTCTATCAACAGGTAGGTTTCGCAGAAGAAGCTTTATGGGGCAAAGCTGGATGGTTTGGAGAGTGGGTTTGTGTGAGATGTTTCACTTGAGAGACAAACAGAGTTGAAACCAGAATGAGCAGCCCAGCAGGGCACGGGATTTTGTGCCACCCAGCTGGATGTCACTGTGAGAAACTAGTTTCCTGTGCCTGTTGTCCCCATCCCACCCCAGCTTCAAGCTGTGCCCCTCTGGACAAGCAGAGTCCCATCCAGCATCCCACTGGAGTTGCATTCTCCTGGCCATGCACAGACCAAGCACAGAGCTGCTGGGAGGTAACCAGAGGACAGAAGACACCAGGAAAACACGTTCCTGCCCTGCTCATTCCAGCACTGCATGTCCCCCCACGTTCTTTTGGCCTCCTTGCTGCCAGGAAGGGGTGTCAGCATCCATGCAGGATCCATCCCAGTGCTGGCTGCAGTGCTTGCCTCCTTTTCCAGTTGCCATAGGAACAGACAAAGGCCTCTAAAGCATCGCAGTGGGGTGCGTGTCTAGGTCATGCTGTGGAGCAGGCAACCATTTTATAGTGATAATAAATTCAGGGAATTGGGAATTTGGCCGAAGTAGCACGCAAGGAAAGGACTTGAAAAGGCAGAATGGAGATAAATGAATGAAAATAACTTTATGACAAATGGCCATACGCTGTGCCAGACCTAACTGAAATCCTTCTCCGGAGTTCAGGCAAAAGGGTCCGGGAACACAGATTGTTAGGAATTATTTGTCCCTGAAGCCTAGAGATAGAAAGGCAAAGGCAGCACCTGAAAGTGTTTAGGGACTATTGGATTTCAAAAACCTTTGTTATCTTCAGTCCCTGCACTGTCTGGCTGTGAATTACTGCTGGCCAAAGATTTGCCATCTCTCCATGTGCATGACAGGAACTGTAGAGGCACCAAATCATCAGACATGAGAGCTGGCCAAGCAGAGCCAGCCCTTTGAAGGTCATGGAGAATCTGCTGGAAACCTCTGCACGGGGCAAGGAGGTGGATGGCTCAGTGGAGCTCTACAGATCCCTAAAGGTCTCCTAAAGCAGCACAGGGCTGCGGGGTCTGGGAGGTCCCCTGGCATTGTGGGAAGCTCCTGGGTCCGCTGGTGCTGGCAGAAAGCTGATTTCAGGAGCTCTCACCCATATGTTCATACTTGGCTGATCCTCTCCTGCATCGTGGCGTGGAGATGCTCTCCTGCTCCAACCCAAGATGCTGCTTGGGTGCTCCCCACCACCCTGGCACACTTCCTCCCTTTCCTGCCAGACCTACATGCTATGCAGCATCTTCCTTGCTTGTTTTCCCCAGCCTGGTGAAGCAGAAGCAAACTCTTTGCCAAGTCGCTCTTTGCTGACAGAGCGCATCCCCTCTGTGTTCACACCAGCTTTAACACATCCAGCTCCTGCAGCAAGAGTGTGGCAGCAGGAAAACACGGGGGCATCGGTGTGGGAGGTGGTGGCAGGTCACTGACTGGAGCTGGCACCCAGGGCAGCAGTGTCCTTGCATGCTCCAATGAGGACGAGGGGGCTGAAAAATGGGTGGAATCGGGCGTATTAGGCAATCTTTGTGTTTTCCCAGCCCTCAGACCACTAACAAAGGAGGCTCTTGGGTGCTGCAGCCCCTTGTTCTCCCCAGCCTGGCACAGCACAGCCTCCCCCTCCCCAAACCCTTCCCCTTCCTTCCCCCTAATTGAGATTTGAAATGCATTTTATCTCACCGTGTCCTCTTGGCTTCAAGAAGCAGAATTTCTCATGCTGATTTAATCACCTCGTTATGTCAAACAAGTCCAGGTTATTGCGAAGATGGCTAATAGGTGCCAATTTATACCTCCTGGCAGCACTAGGCCTGTGCTTTGCCTTAGCACTTGTTTTTTGGCAAGACAAAGAACTCCTTGAGCTGATGCTTCGTACGGCAAACGAGACTCAGATGGGACCTGGGACAGCTGGTGCCGGTGCTTTTGCTTTAAACTGCTGCCCAGTTTGGTTTAACAAGGCGGGGGTAAGAACTGGGAAATTACTGAGCTGGGATGTGGCCAGAGCTCAAGGCAGGCAGGCACCAAAATCTGCAGCAGCTCTTCCTGCTGCCGCCTCCTCGAGTAGGGAACTGCCGTGGGGTGGGGTCTGCTCCCTCCTGAGGTGCAAAGGTGCCTCCCACCCTTCCCAGAAATCAGATTTCCACTTGTGTGTTCCGGCAGAAGGGATTAGACTTTCCCTGCCCTTCTGTTCTCCCATCCACAGCCCTGGCTACAGGGCACCTTTCCCTGTGCTGGCTTGAGGCATCTCCTCTCTTTTCTGGGGACAGGAGGGTGATGGGGAGAAGGGTTGGAAAAGACCTCTAAGATCACTGAGTCCAACTGTTAACCCAGCAGATGCTCAGCTCCTGGAGCCAACGTGGCTGTTGGCATGTGGGTGCTCCTCCCAGAGGAGGCAGTGGCAGATTTAGCATCTCTTTCTCTGGGAGGTCTCAGAGGGGGCCCTGGGTGACAAGCCCACTCTGCCAATGATCTTCTTGAGTGCAGCAATCGATGCCAAGACACGAGGATGGGCAACATGTGGGTAGGGGAGCTGGAGGGACCCTACCTTCTGAAGCAGATGTGACCAGGGAGGCCCAGCCCTGGGCTCTCACCGCTGGCTGATGGTGGTAGATGCCCCTCTGAAGCCTTCTGCCTCTTCCAAGCAGGTGCTGGTAGTTATTCCCAACCAAGCTGAAACACAGGGCATCTCATGCTGCTCACAGCCAAGCCCTTTTCTCGAATAGGATTAGGGAAGGGGAATGTTTGCTCTATTTCAGGTTTTGCTTTGTTCCGGAAAGCTTCTCCAACTGCACTGAGTGAGGCTATTTTGAGGTCCCTTTCCTTCCCTGCCATCCTCAGAGGCTCCTCGCTGAGCACTGGAATAGAAAACAACAGATTATTGCTACATCTTGCTGAGCTTCTCTCGTTCATACGAAAGAAAGACGCTCAGGCTTGCTGGGGAGCGGGGGTGTGCCTTGGAAGAGAGTCAAAGCCAGCCATGCCAGGAAGGAATTGGATTTTTTCCTCAGTGTCTTCCCAGGATGCTGCCACAACCAGTGGGAAGGTGCCCCACCATGTCCCTGCATGCCCTCTGGGCTGCCCCAAGTCTTGCTAAAATCCAAACCCCTCTCTCCATCTGCTCCAAAAGGACGACATTCCCCAGGAGCAGTGGGAAGGACCACAGGAGCCTGGCATGGAGGGGTGCGGAGCCCTCGCTGCTCCACAGTGGTGGGAAACCTACAGGTGGTGGGTTCCCATGAAACTTGCATATCCTACCTGTAAGAAATGGATGTGCTGGCTGCAGGGAGTCAGGATCCCATGTCTTCACTCTGTGGCTTTGTGTCATCCATTGTTTCCTGAACACTGTGGGTTGTGCATCTAAATGGAGCATCAACTATCACTCTGTTTCTTTCCTGGTACCCCTGACTCTCCTCAAATCCCAGTTTTCATTCCTTGACGTGTACAGTCAGGAACAACTGTGGGATAAGTGCCTTTCCAAGCACGTGGAGTTGGATGGAGCCCGGACTGGGAAGGATTGAATGACCCTGGGCAGCTCGTGGCACTTGTAATTTAGATTTTTTTTAACCCACCCTTGGCACTTGTAATTTAGGGTTTTTAATCCGTGAGAGCTCAGCACCATCCTGAGAGCGACAGGGTGGGTGAGACCTGGCAGGTCCCCTGCCACTGTCCCACCATGTCCCACCACTTCCCACTGCATCCCTTGGAGTGCCAGGGCTGCCTCCCACCCTTCCCCGACCCTTCCCAAGGCAGGGAAGGAGTTTAAAGCTGAAGACTTCAGAGACGATTTATTTCAGCCACTTATTTTAATGATGATTTAAATCAGCAGAGCAGAAAGCTTGGTTCGAATGATCCACTTTAATCTTGTTTCTCATTTGTAGGTTTTATTTACCTTCTTAACTTGATCCTTCTTTGTTGGTGACCTGCAACCTGCAGACCTTATTCTTCTACAACTCTTCTATTTGCTAAACAGAAGAAAACACTTTATGTGTGTGAAATTACTTAGGCAATTATGTAGCTTAATGCACAATTTTAGCAATTCTTTGTGTTTGCATTTTATTATGTTATAATATAGGGAATGATGCATTTCTTTTTATGAGATGATTATTAATTTTGACTCACAACGTGTGCCATGGTCTATTTGGATGGAAATTGGTTTTCAATTTAAGATGCCCAAAAACAGCATCAAAAATGGGTTTTATTAGTTAAATAGAACTATTTAAAATCTGCTAGCTACAGATGAAAAAATTAGCTTATCTGAGTGTGCATTTAAAACTGATTTCCTAAACAAGATAAGCACTATCTGCTAGGAGGGAGCTGAGTGCTTTGGTCCCAATTTTCATATTCTTTATGGGCTTAAAATTAATATATTACTTTGGTTTTATTCACAGGCAAGAAAGGGCAAATGAGCTTTTCCATTTTTCCTCATCCCGAGTTCCTCGGGTTTGCAATGACTAAATTAGTGGGAAATGTTGATGCAGAAGGTATTTATTTTGCAGAGAGGCTTCTATTTTGCCTGCAGTTTTGGAGGGTGATAATGCTTTTTGGTGCTGAATCCATCCCTTGATCCACTAAAACTTCAGTGGTTTTAGAGCTTCTTTACAGAGCTGACAGCAACTATGTGCTGCTTCATGTTTTTATACAAGCTACTAAAATTACTGTGGGTTACATCTCAACAATAAACTTGATTTTTGATGAAAAAGTGTGCTTAAGGTAAAGAGAAACTGCTCTAAAACCAGAAACACTCCAAAAATAATGGTTGAAACCTAATGTGGCAGAGCAGGCAGGGAGCACTTCAGCCTCTAATCTTTCCAGACACAGAAATTATTACTATTATTTGCCTTGCCACGGCACGGAGTCCAGTCCATAACTTCTATTTCTCCTTCCCAGGAAGGGGAATTTTTCCCCATTTGCAGGTCAGAGCCGACAGTAATTGCCCACCGCTGCCTGGCTGGGGTTTTCACTTTAGCAATCCCACACAAAATAAATGGCCTCGTGTTGTTATCAGCAGTTTTCTGCACACCAGGTCTGGTGGGTTACATTATCTCGTAGAAAAGAATTCAGTGGATTGAGCACAAAGAGGGGCAGGGCCACTTTAATAAAAATAATGGATTATTTGCATCATGCTAATAAAAATGCCCCCTGGGCGGGTGAAATCTCTCCTTTTTGGAGAGGCTGGAGCTGTTTTCAGGGCACATCCTGTAGCTTTGCCCCTAGAGACAGCGATGCTGGAAGGGAGCTCCCAGAGCCGTGGCTCCTTCTGGCACCCTGGGTGTGGGGGAGTGATTTGGCATTTCCAGGGATGCGACTCCTGCGGACTCAGGGGTGCCAGAGGACCAGCCCCCGTCCCCATCGCAGCCTGGGGGTGTTTCGGGACCTCCTTGTGGATCTGTCTGCAGATGCACCGTCTGCCTCCATCCCCGGGCATCGCTGCCACTGCAAAAAATTTAATAATGAAAAAAAAAAAAGGCAGAAGAAGGAAAACAGGAAAACAAGGCACTTCTGTGCTCTCAGTTCTGCGCCGACTGGCAGCAGTTTAATGTGTATATATCACTAGTGCTGTTTCATGAGCTCCAGTCCTACTGGCATAATTTTTTTAAAATCCCTTTTCCAGTGTAATTGCTGTTTGTTTTGTCATTTCTCAGTGGACAATTACAGTTCAAAACCAAGAGTGCCTTTGAAGATTGCAGGCGGCGTGCTCGGGCTTCATTAACACACTATTAATACTCCATCGAAACACACTTGAACTCCACCTGCCTGGGGCCTGGGACATGAAAATCTGTCTTTGCAAAGCGATAATTATTTGATCTATTTAAAATACTCACAGTACTACTCTGGTCTCCTGGATACATCTCAACGTCAGTGGTTTGGGAGGCTGAAATATCTCCTGCAGGTTTGTTCCGTTACTTGATCATTCAGAAAAACTCACCGCAAAGGATAATCCTTATTTATTTCTTTTTCTGGAGAAAGGAGAGGCAGAGACAAAACCTGACTCAGGCTTGACACGGGATGGGGTGCTTTACCTGTGCTAATATTGGGATTAAAGTGATAGGAAGAATAGAAAGAGATTTTGATTCAAACAAGCATCACTCCAGCCAAAAGCAGCTGGGGTCACCCCACTGAGCCTGTCAGACAATGCCTTTAGGAGTGTTTTGGAGGACTTTCCAAGCCCTGAAGCTGCAGTGATGTCAAGAGTGGGAAGATCTGTTAAAAAAAAAACCCAAAACGAACAGAGAGAGAAAATAAGAAAGTTTCCTGATTAGCTCAGTTTTAAAATTCTTACTGTAAGGGAACGTTTGCCCTGGCAAATCAGGTTAATTGCTCATCAGGAATGTTCTTCCTTAATTAATATTATTCCTTGTTCATGAATAAGCCTGTTTGCTGGGAATTGGTGCTCGGGGCTGTTGCCAGATCCATGCCCTGCCCCTGATGCAGCATCCAGCAGGGCTAGGGAAGCATCACCACACCGAGCTCAGGCCTCAACTGGGAGCTTGGACCTCAGCAACCGTCAAAAAGATGCAAATGTGACTCTGGACTTGTGTCCCAGGACAAAGAGCTTTTCCTAAAGGGAAGGAAGGGCTTTTCTTGCTGCTGTGCAAATAAGGTAAATGTTCCTGGAGCAGGAAGGTGTCTGCTCGAGGCTGTTGGAGCTGGCAGTGGTGGAGGGACCAAGCCCTGCAGCGGGAGTGGGGTGGTGATGGGCTGGGATGAACAGCTGTGCTAGACCTGCAGGAGAGCTTTGGGCATAAGGGGGTGGTTTAGTGCGTGTTGTAGGTACAAGATTTTGGCCACTTTTCCATGATTTCCAACACGCTCCTATTGCAAAGTGCAACCCTGGAGCCCCAGCAACGCCCTCCTGACCGCTCAGCATCGCTGGGCAGGGCGAGGAGGTTGCACTGGGTGATCAAGAGGCTGGATGGAAAAGGAGAAGGGAAAAGGGAGCTGCTCAAAACAGCTGCCATCAAGCCATTCTTTAAAACCTAAAAAAGCTTCCTCCAGTCAACCTGACGAGGCTTAAGAGACTGTGTCTAGCAGGGAGGCGAGCAGCCCTGGAATTACGGCGCAGTAATTGCTTGGTACTTACAGTCCAGGTCTAGAAGATCTCCAAGTAATAACTCATTGGAAAGATATTGAGCTCGCATCACAAAGAGGAAATATGGTCTCCAAACAGGCAGCTAATGGCATGCAATTTATCTGATGGCAAATCACCCACGTTCATTACTCTCTGCAGCGCAGCCAGGAAGGGAAATACAAAATTAGCTGAAGGAGAGAGGGAAGGAGGGAAGGACACATTTCCTTCCAGCATTTCTGCAAGGTGGCTCCTGAAATCTGTGCAGCAGCTATTTGCACCCAGGGCTGCTGCCAACACAAGCCAGCCAGGAAAAATCACTTTATGTGCATCTTCCTCCCTGGAGACAAGAAAAATATTTTCTGTAATTATTTCCGCACTATTCTGAGTTCTTGTTGAGAAAAGCCTTAGTATTCATCAAGCAAAACCTAGGACTGGTGGAAGTTGCATTGTTGTTGCTCATCTTTGCGAGTGCCACTGCTCCAGGGGTGAACAAAGACCAGATACTCTTTTATGCCCTTCCAGCTCCTGAGTGTCACCCTGCCGAGGCTGGGAATGCCTTACAGCTTCCTCTGCTTTACAGTTTCCTTCCTCCCTGCTTCTTTTGCTCTTTTCCAGGTATTTCTGGTTGAGGAAATGTCTTGCTGGCTGCCCCTGGCTTTTCCTGAGGGATGAGTGATGTTTTCCAACCAGTGATGTGGGTGCCTGGCAGGGGGATGGGCCAGCAGGAGATGCTGGGTGAGCCCAGGTGAGGAACACCCCAGCTGAGCACCCCCAGAAAATCTCTCTATCCATCATCCTTGGGAGAAGAGACCAACCCCCACCTGGCTGTAACCTCCCTTCAGGTAGCTGAAGAGAGCTTTGAGGTGAAATGTAGCAAAACTCACTGGCTGGTGCCAAAAAATCCTCCTTTGTGCCACCAGCTGCTGTTGAAACTCCTGAAGGACTGACCCCTGCCCAACAGCTGCAGAGGATCCTTCCCCCAGCACCAGCCCCCAGGCATTGCTGAGCGTTGGCAGGTTGCACACACTGAAAACAAAAAAAAATAATACTAATTTTAGTTTCCATTTCCTCGCAAAGCAGAGCAAGTGCCTTCACCAATTAATTGTCCTTCATCTTGGAGTTACAGAGGAAGATTGGGGAAAAAAGCTGTAGAGCTTCTTAACACCTAATTTGCCTTTTCTAGGTAATCAGAGGGACAAAGTGAGTTGGAGTATGTTTGATTGAGGCTGCTGTGAATTTTGCCTCCTGTTTTTTGATGGCCAAGAGGAAGTTATAAAACTCTGACATAACCTTGATTTCTTGGGAGGGGATGCTTTGTTTCAAAAAGTACCATTTCCTTCTCACACAACTATGAGAATGACCTAGAAACAACGTGAAATCTTATTTCCTGTTAGTCATAGACAAAACACATCCAAGTCATCATTTCATGCTTGGAAGTTTGTCACTTTAATGTGACTGGAGATCCTGGCGCAGTTCTGAGCTGTTGCCAGCCAGTGCCAGGGTCAAACCACTGCTGGGACTTTCCTGCTGCAGTGGCTCAGCCCTCTATTCCATTTAATTGTGTCCCTGAAAAAGAAACCAACAGCTCAAGGCATGGAGGGGAGACACCTTTTCCTTCCCTTGCTTGCCCACCATCTATTTTGGAAGGTGCTCTGCTCCTCTCCTGCGAGGTAACTCAGCAGCAGTGCTGCTATTTTCTGCTTCTCATCCTGTTTTCTCAGATTCCCAAACAACGGCCATTGCTTTCCCCTTGGACTGGTGCATTTTGGTGATGGATAGATGTCCTTGGAGTCCAGAGATGGGGATTAATTTAAGATGCATTTTGGTGATGGACAGATACATTTTGGTGACGGACAGATGTCCTCAGAGTCCGGAATTAATAAATTAGGGTAAATTTGGGGGCAGTTTCAGCAGTCTGTTCCTGGAGACCTTCCTAACAAGGCTGGCTGCTGGCAGGAGTCCTGCCTGGCTCAGGCCACCACCAGCTGTGGGTGTGAACTTCGACATGGCACAAGCCACGGTGCCCCAAAGGCTTCACCGCCCCACAACAGAGACCTTCCAATTCCATCCCAGTCTCAAAGATTCCTGCAGTAATATTTAGTTCTCTGGACATCAGCAAGGGGTGATGCCTCAGCCTTGCTGGGGGGGTGCAGAGGGACAGCCCAGACCCCGGGGACTGCCAGGGAAGGCAGAGGGATGCTGGTGCCTGGGGTGGCCGTGTCTCCCCATCCCAGGAGAGCCAGGTTGGATGCACAACGGGAGCAATAATTTGCAGAGTGTATGCCAAGCCAGGAACATTAAGGATAAATCACTCATAACTGGGAAGATGATAATAACAGAAGCCTCTGGGGAAATCTGTACCACTGAATAGCAGCTTTTATTAGTTTTTTTCTTTTTCACTTGAAAGTCACTTAATGAACCCTCATGTTGAAATCTTCAGAAAGACTCACCTTAGGGGGTATTGGAAAATATTGATAAATAGTGCTTGGCACTTCTGAGGCTCTCAGAGAGTGGCACTGACGTTGTCAGAGCAGCTGGACTGGATGTCTCCGTGTTTTCCCACCCTCCATGGCTCTTCCTGCCCGCCAGGTGCAGGCGTGGTCCAGCAGAAGGTCAGCATCCCCCAGCCCAGCACTCACACCCCTTGCTGGAGCCTGATCCTCAAGGAAGGGGCTGTCAGCTCAGCAGGAAGATGCATTTAATCCCAAACTTTCCCAAGTAGCAATATATTAGCTGTAAAACAGCTTCCACACTTTGTTTGCTGGTAATTTACAGCCCACACTGCGAGACAGTGTAATATTTGCAAGCAATTAAACAGAGGATGACTCAACAACAGCCACCTCGGGTCAGATTTTCAAGTGTTCATCGTTCATAATTAAGAAGGGATTTGGGAAGCAGTGGCTGCTGCCCCACTTCCCAGCACTGCTCTGTCCCTGGCAGCTCCTGCCATCAGGCCTTGGGGGCTCTGGGCAGATTTGCTGATGGAGGAAAAGGAGGTATTTATTAAAGATGGGAGGAATGGTCCCAGGGAGCTCTAAGCGAAGATGCCTGACAGTCAGAACAAGGGAGGTTTTTGGATGAGGTCTGGGGTGGTCCCAGCCAAGCCTTGCTGGCTGCAGCCCCTCACCCAGGGACTCTGCTGGCTCTGGCACCAGGGGGACTAATGAAGAGGGAGGATTCCATGACATCCCTCAGGCAGCTGCCCTGTTCCAACAGCCTGGCACCTCTAACCCTTCCACTTGGTGCCTCCCACCCCAGACTCCCCGGCCAGCTCGGCTGCAGGCGGTGCAGAAAAGCAAGGAGGATTTTTTCAGCTTGGCTAAACCCCCAGCAGAGACCGTGTGTGCAGACCCCTGGATTTTCCAAGCCTTTCATGGGTGAAATTGGGATGCTCCGGCACGAGGCAGGACCCGGAGCTGGCTCTGCCCTCCTGCCAGCTGGGGCTCTGCTGCCAGAGCTCATCCCTGTCTGCTCTTCCCAGGAGATTCAAAGAGGAAGTGTTTGGCTTGGATTTTGCATCTCTCAGCAGAGATCCTCGCTGTGCTTTGGGTGTGTGACGTGTCACTGCCGACGCTGTGACAGCTGAGCTGGGGGGTGCGAGCTGGGAAACTGAGGCACAGCACTGAGGTGGTACCTTGGCTGAGCCAGCAGGGCCAGTAGCTGTGCCAGCAGCATTCCTGGATGTCACCAGACTGGGCACAGCCCAAACCTGTTTGCCTGTTGGATGGTTTCCTGCTGGCTGGGTGGAGTGACCCTGGACTGCCCTCGTCTTGCACCCCAGGGATATTGCACCTTCCCTTCCTTTTCAGCATGACCCTCTGACTCCTTGATCCTTCAAATAGCTCCATTTGCTCCTCTGCTGCTCATTCTCTGGGTTAACCTTGCTCCAGAAAATGAGTCTATTTACCATCTGCTCTTTCTCATCACCACCGGCAGCAGCCGAGCAACACCCCGGGAAGAGATGGGGGCTGGAAAAGAAAGAAATGGGAAGGGGACCAGTATGGAAGTGGCAGCCCAGGGGGGCACCTGGGTTATAGGGAAGGGTCTCTGGGCAGATAAGGGTTAATGGACCTCCCTGACTGGGAGGGAAAGGGAGAAAGGTGGTTTCCACCTCCTTTCTTTTTTTAGGGAGGGAGAGGCCAAAGTCAGATGGTGCATGTGGGCAGTGCAGAGCTGAGGGCAGCCCCAGCTGGGCAAGGCTGGCTGCCCCATGGCTTTTCCACTTGCCCCAAGTTTCAGAGGAGTTTTGATGCTGCTGGAGGCATCCTGGTGCCTTCAATCCAGAGCTACTGCTGTCCCCAGAGCTCTGAGGTTGTGGCACATGCCTGTCTCTGGAAATGACTGGAGATTTAGGAGTTACATCCACTTCTTGTCTCAAGTGTGAGCTGCCTTCTCTCTTCTTGGCTGCTGAAATTGCCCTCTAGTGTGTGCTGGCTCCAAGCCAGGCTGCCAGGGGCTGAAACTGGAGCTGGTTTGGGAGCAGGGATGGGATCATGAAAGCAGCCACAGGATGGGCAGAGGGACTTGAATCCAGCAGGACCCTGGAACTGGCTGTAGCTGACGGAGAAAGGAGGGGCAGCCTTTGGAAATGGGGTTAATAACTACAGAAACAGCATTGTTGAATCTTTAGAAGGGGGGAAATCTTTTCTCACTCCCTGGGGACAGCTATAGCAGGGCTGGGATCCTCATCCCTTGGCTGGCAGGGGCCTGGGTACCCCAAGGAATGTGCCCCCCTGGACCTGGTGGGCAGACTGCAGAGCTGGGCAAGACAAAGCTCCTGCTCACGACTCAGGTGCACAGGAGAAAACAAACATGGACAGAAGCAAACCTGCCTTGCTCTGCCTCATGGCCCCTGCTGTAAATAAACAGCATTTCGCAGCCAGGGATAAAATGCTGGAATAAATCACAGCAGCCACCAGAGCAGGTGCAGCTCCCTGGCCACAGTGGGTGGGCTGGGACATCCCTGCTGGCAGAGCTCAGCCGAGTTGTCACCCCTCGAGGTGACCTTGTACCCTTCCCCTCCTGGGGGTCCCTGCTTTCCAGACAGCCCCTGATCCTTGGCACCTTGCCCAGCAACTTCCAATGATTAAAGGAAACCCCAGTGCTGGTCTGTATAAGAGATGCTGATTTAACAGTTTTGCCATAAACCATTATTCATTGTCTGGGTTTCACTGGATAACCTGGGCCCTGTTGAAGAAGTGCCATTTCTTCAGCAGTCAGCTGTATTTTAATAAGTTACATTACTGGTAAAACACCCTCAGAGAAAATCCAAGCGTTGTTCCATTCATCAGCCACGGCAAGTTCAGAGTAAAAATATTCCAAGGTGAGGTAATGTACTGTGACACTGTGCAAGTTAATTTATAAAAGAATTAACTGTGTTTAGAAAAGAGGATGAAACTCCTTTCTCCAGCCAGCCAGGATTGGAGGGGCCCTAAAGTGAAATGTACTGGTAGAAATAACAATTCTTCCTTAAAAGATGGGTTGTTTTGGGGGTGGTTTTTGTGGTGTTTTTTTTTTTGTTGGTCGGTTGGGTTTTTTTAAAGTTCAGGTGCTAAAAATGCAATGAGTAGAACCAGAGTTTAAGTGCAAGGGCAGCTTCTTGGGCTGGTCAAGCCAGGGAGCTTTTGGTGTTGGGTAAATTCCCATCAGCTGGGGCAGTGCTACATGGCTGGCTGTTAATTAAGTAATGTTAATAAGAGCTCTGGGACGGTAGAGGATATCAAAGGCTTGCCTGGGCTATGACATCCCTGCTGTGAGGTTCCCAGTGGGGAGGGGACACGAGCACTGCTGTGTGTCCTCTGCCAGCAAAGGGTGTTGCAAGCTGTGGGTGCCAACCGTAAAAGGCCTGGCGTGCAGTTATCCTGAGATTTCCACCCTGGTTTCTCTGGCTGCGCTTCCCTGGGTGCCTTCAGGACGTGGGATCTCTCGTGGGAGAGTCCTGGCACCCCTCCGGACTCCTCTCCACTCCCCAGAGCAGGTCCTGCTCAGTGCAGCCAGAGATCTGGACACAGCCCAAGGTGAATCCGTGATGCCTGGGGGGGGACACACATCAGACCGGGCACTGCTGGTGATGCTCCCCCTGGGCTCTGGGTCTGGCTGCAGGGATGGCCTGGTCCTGCACCCCTGAGCTCCCCCTGGCAATGACTGGCAGAGCCAGGGACGACCCTCCAGAGCTTCTTTTCAAACGAATGTTTGCAAATTCATCCCCCTTATCTGGCAGCTTTCGCCTCTGCTTTGCAAAAGCAGTGAGGAGTCTCTATTCTGGAGCTATTTTTCAACATAATGATTTATAATAGATGAAGAAAATGAAACTGCTGGAGGAAGAGAGGCCCGGTCTGGGCGCTTGGATGGCCTAATGAAGTCCCATCCAAGTTCCCATTTGTTGTCAGCTATTAATTCTCCCTCTGATTCAGTCCCCAAATTACTTTCCCTAGAACTGAATCTAAATATGAAAATCAATTAAGAAGGGAACAAGTAGCTACATCTGGGAGAGGAGGCAAATATAATGACAAATCACCTGGTTCCTTTCGAGCATGCAAATTAACATTTAGAGTGTATTTTGAGGAAGGGGAGCTTGGAAATGCTGCTTCGCAGAAACTGCTAGATCAATTTTCCGAGCCTGAGTGCTAGAGATTCTTCAAAGTTACTGAGGGCTCTGTCTTGGGATAAAAATATAAAAAAGACAAGAAATCAATGCTGATAATTAATTTAGCAGAATCTATTCGCTCTTTCTCCTTCCAGTCAATGCAAAGAGAAAATCATACAGGAGCTGAATTTTACATTTCCACAGAGATTGTGCAGGGACAAAATGAATAAATGCTCATAAATTAGTTCAAAAGCTCTGCAACATTGTTGGAGTGGGGCTTTTTAATTAACTGGAGGAATTTGTCATCACTTTCCCCCTGCCCTTGTGAGGGAAAGCAACTGCCATCCAGCGTGCTTGGGCAGCCCAGCCCTCCCGAGATGATGCAGCTACAGACCAGAATGTGGGAGAGCTTTTAGCTGGAAGACATCAGTTCCCCAGCCTCTCTTTAAGGGATTTTTTTTGTTTTGTTTTAGGTCACCTGGTTCTCAGTTTGATGTGCAGCCAATGCATTGCCAAGTCCAGCCTCCACATGGGGAGCTCATGTCCCAGCCAGGATCCTTCACGTGTCCTGCAAACAGGAGCTGACTGTGAGTTTGTGGGATTAATCTCCTGGGAACAGACTTCTTAGTAGGGCTTGTTGTGACAGGACAAGGGAAGATGTTTTTAAATTAAGAGGGTCGAGTCAGACTAGATATAAAGAGAAAATTTTTTTAATAAGAGGGTGGTGAAGCTTTGGCACAGGTTTCCTCAGAGAGCTGGTGGATGCTTCATCCCTGGAAACACTCAAGGCCAGGTTGGACGGGGCTATGAGCAACCTGGTTCAGAGGAATGTCTCCCTGCCCGTGGCAGGGGGGGTGGACTAGAGGAACTTTGAGGTCCCTTCCAACCTAAACCATCCTGTGATTCTATAAAACCTTGAGGTCTCATATGGTTCCAAATTAGTTTGGGGGGGGTTGCAGGGTTAGTAAATAGTTTAGAGGGGTTGCAGCGTTACCACCAGGTGCTGGGCTGGGATCCTGGAGCAGGGGTGAGAGGCAGAGCAGCAGCACATCCTTTGCTCCATTCATCACAGCCAGAGAGGAGCTGGCTCTTAATTATTCAAAACTCATCTTCCCTCCCATTAGCAACAAATGGGAAGAGGATGGATTTTGGTAATGAATCCCCAGTAGGGTACTTCAGTTTAAAGCAAAATGTGTCCAGTTAAATGTATCCTGTGGAAATGGATTTGATTGCTCTAATCCTCCAACTTCAGTTTGGTGGGAGCTGTGGCATATTGCCAGACAGAAGGGCTGTGCAAAAATGTGAAAGATGGAAAATAAGAGGGGGAAAATGGTCCTGGGCAGGTTTTGCCTTTGGTCTCAGCTTCACCAGTGATGGGAAGCTGGGGTATGAGGGGATGTGGGGACACACGGCTGCAGCATCTGCCTGGCTTTGCCTGGCTCCCTCCTCCTGCCAAGCAGGGTTTGTCTGCAGAGCTGCCTGTGCTCTGGGAAAGGGAAAGGTCTGGTTTGATTTTTCAAACCTGTTTAGTGTGCTGTGGCCTAAACCATGCCTGGCTGAGAGGAGGGATGTGTTGGTGCAATGCCGACGCGGACAAGCCCAAGGTGCTCGTGGAAAAGGGGCTGTGTAAAAACTGGGGCTGGTGAGAGGGGGTTGCTGCTGGTTTTGTGGGCATTTATTCCTTGCTCTATCTCCAAATTGTTCATGAACTGATTGATTTCCATGAAAATATCCCATATTTCTTGATTAATGAGAATCAGCCAAGGGAGAGGGCTTGCTGCCTAGAGGGGTTTTGTGGCCCATCCCAGGCAGTGGCTTCCCCAGGAACCCCAAGAGCTGATATCCCTGGAATGGTGGCCCATGCCTCTAATAAATCCAGGTTTTGCCCAGAGTCCAGGGACAGAAACATGGGATTTTTCTCATGTACATACAAAACTTGTTGCTTTCGTAATAGTTTGTGCATGAGCTGGGGAAAAAAAAATCAACCCTGCTGTGCCAGGCAGCTGAATCTGCTCGGTGTTGGGAAGGAGAAAAAGTGCACCCGGTGCTTCAGAGTAAGGGATGGCTTCTGGGACAGGAAGGGGAGCCGAGGAAAGGTTCATTTATTATCCTTGTCTTGGCTTTTATTAGCAAAGCTCTATTATAGGCGTTTTTCTCTTTCTGCTTGCTCGTTGTTTTTCCTTAGGAGTGGCCGGGCTGTTCCCCCCGGTCGGGAAATGAGGGTGCAGGGTGCAAACCCCGCTAGTCAGAGCTGGAGGATGGGCTCTGGGATATGTCCCAACCAGCCTCTTTTAAACCCTCAGTGCTGTGTCACCCCAGAACAAACCACATCCCTGGTTCAGCAGGAGCCTAATGAGCCTCCCGGGACTGGTCCAGGTGCCCTCTGGTCCCAGTTCTCTCGGTGCAAACCCGCAGGAGCTCCAGGGCTGTGTTTGGCAGCAGAGCTGAGCAGTTGTTTTCCCTCCCTCATTAACAAATAAATCTCTTGGTGGAGGAGGTTTGTGTGATGGATATTGGCCATGATCCGAGTAGGGCAGGCGATCATGTTCAATGACTTTACCAGCAGGACGAGGCTCATCCTGGTGACTCCGCACACCGGCTCCGGGCTGGGCCCGGCAGGTCGGACCTCCAGCATGGTCAGATGCTGCTTCCTCTGGTGGAGTGGCTGGTCCAGCCCTGTCCCCCACCTTCGGGGCTTCTGAGCTGCATCTGCCCTCGTCACAGGCCTGGACCACCCAGCAGCTGCTTGAAATGAAGGAATTTCTGTTTTGTTCGTCTTAAAAATACATAAATGATCTATTGAAACAGAGGATGATCAAGGGTTAAGTTTTTATTGGGTGGTTCAGTTGCTGTGTCTGTGTTTGGAGTTTCTGTGAGTTCCTGCCCCCAGTTTGATTAGCATCAAACCCCAGCATGTTTGTCATGGGGAAGGAGAACATCAACTGACATTTTTAGGCCAGGGCCAAATTCATCACTTGTCAGGCGGCTCTGCAGCCGTGTCTGCGCATTTGCAGGGGAAGATGGAAGGGATGCTCCCAGCCCAGGTATAACAGGGAAACAAACAAGTCCCACACCACCTACTGTATTCCCTGCCCCGTCTGCCACAGTCCCTTTTTCTGCATTGTGTTCCACCACATCTGGCCCAAGCCCAGCTGCTTTTTGGGCTGTCTGTCCTGCCTTCTGCTTGGGTTTAACTCAGGAAATGGAGCTCCAGGCTGGAATGCTGTGACCCCTTCTATGTGTGTCTGTAGGCAGGGGGTTGTCCTGCATCTTACTCAGAAATTCCCCTTTCTCCCACTATAAATACTATATGAGTGTGTGTATATATACATATGTATAGACATATAGACAGATTTGCAAGTTGATATCCAATCATGCAATGCTGGGTTAACAGCTGGACTCTTAAAGATCTTTTCCAACCTTAATGATTCTGTGCTTCCATGATTACATACATATTTGTGTAAATAACATAGGCAGATTTGCAAGTTGATATGCAATCATGCAGTGCTGGGTTAATGGTTGCACTCAATGACCTTAAAGGTCTTTTCCAGACTAGAGGATTCTGTTCTTCCACGCACTGTAAGAAGGAGAAGTGTGACTTTGCAGCTGGGGAAACTGAGACACAAACTAGCTGGCTTGTACCTGGAGCCAGTGGGTGAAAAATTTAATGTTCCTCACACTCATTCAGTTGTCCCAGGGCAGGAAAGGCTTCCCCTGGAGTTCAGCTCTGCACAGCAAACCGCACACAGGTGGGCACAGAGCATCACTTCATTTCCCAGGAACGCTGCTTTGTCCAATACTATGTGAAAAATGAGATCTGAATTGGGATCCTGTGGGGATAAAAGGTACCAGTGTGCCTTGGGATTGGGGTTTTGGTTTCGTTGGTTTTGCTTCTTCCTTTATTTCCACGAGGAGTGACAGCAATAGCATCGTGGCTGCAAAGGCAGAGCTTGCTTGGAGAAAATCCATGCCGGTTTGACACTCCGTTGCCCTGAATGACAAGAATAAAATTAAAAAGAAAAAAATGGAAGGAAAGAAATTCCAGCAGCCACTGCTCCTGCTCTGGCATTGCTAATCCAACAGCTGAAGGTTTATTTGTACTGACTAAGCTGGAGTGAGCAACTTAATTCCCTTTTAATTCTCTTCAGAAGGCTTCAAAAAGCCTAATAGCTGTTTTCCTGCATGCTGTTAACTCCGAGGCAGCCCCCGGCCTTCCCGGCTTCCGAGGATTTTGTGGTGGTGGCCGGATTTTTATCAGCCCTTCCCAATAAGGGGTGGGATTGGAGCCTGGAGCAGGACTGATGGAGCTGCTGAAGGTGGAGCTGTTATTTCCTGGTGCTTTATGTATTATTCAGGCAGTGATAGCGGGGCTGCCCTGATGGCTCTGGTAGGGGTGGCTCTGTCCCCCTGCCATGTGCCATGGGGTCATCCTGAAATTTGTCAGCCAGGGCTTGCCCAAATGTCTTTTAGAACCTCCCCTGACCCCTGTGGCTCCAAAATCACCTCAGAGGGGTTAATACACTGCAAATCCCACTTAGGATTTACAGCATCTCTGTGAGCATCTCCAGGCCTGCTGTGGGATGTGGCAAAGCTGCTCAGTGCTGGTTTTTCCCTGGCAGACTGAGTCCTGGACCAACACCTCCCCATTCCTGCATGTGCTGCCTAAAATCTTGGGAAATATGGCAGAGCATCCCACCTCCCTCTGCCCTGAGCTGCCACAGGTTATTCCAGAGCAGCAAACCAGTCTCCATCCGACCCCAGTGGGTGCAAGGCAACCTTTACCTAAAGAACACCTTCACCAAATAGACCATTTGAAAAATAAATATCAAACCAAAAACTTAAAATCAAACCAAACCCAAATTAAAAAAAATAACTCTCCAAAACCTGAAATATTTTAATCAGTGTGGCCTTTCAAGGACACTTCTGGGTGTAGGCCCTGCAGAGAAGGGGCTGCTCCTTTGTAGCCCTCTGAGCCCTGCAAGATATTTGGAAGGAGAGAAATGGAATTGGAAGTTGCACTTTTTGTATGTGAGGGGTGGGGTGTGTAGCAGCTGAGTATCAGGACTGGGAACAGCAAGGACAGAGGGAAACCAAACCACTGAGGAAGGTTGGCAGGACAACCGGAGCTTTACCCTCCTGTAGTATTTCATACCTGTGAACCTCCAGCCCACAACTAGAGGGAGTTGAGACTTTGATGCAAAGCATTTTCTTTCTTTTTTTTTTTTTTTTTTTTTTTACTAGAAAATGGTAATTTCAGGGGATATTTGCTGGGGAAAGGGTTGGTCTTGATGGATTTTGCTGGAGGGAATTATTTCAAACTCTACCTGAATAATCGTCTACTGGTGTTGGGAAAACGTGTCTCATCGGGAGGTTACGGCTGATGTGTCATAATTCAATGAGCACAAAATCAAATTGCTCCGCTTGGTAACATCCTTATTCCTCATTTTCCACGAAAATGAGACATATTTGTTATGTGTCAATGCTGTAAGTGAGCCCAGCTTGCTGGAGAGGGGAGCTGGTCCCATGTGGACAGTGCAGTTGGGGGGCAGCAGGAAAGCTCCTGATCTGAATCTCTGGAGAGGGAGGATACAGGTTCAGCTCGGAGGAGCCAGGTCAGGGGCTGCCCTCTGTCCTGGGAGCATCCCGTTCTGGCTTGATGCTGTGATGTGGCTCATCCCCAGTGAGGAAGCCAAAATAATCCTTTGTGTAAAGGGCAAAAAATCTGTTGCAAAAGGAGAGCGAAGGATCTGTCAAGTCTTGGATGCTTTTGGGAGGATGTTAAACAGTTGAGGTGGGAAGGAGTGGATGTTTTTAGGGTGATGTTAAATAGCTGATGCCTTATTGATGGTGACATGGTTTTGGGGACAGTGCAGAGCCCAGGCCTGGGGGACAGCTGATCCCACAGCTCACTCCGTGCCAGCCTGCAGGACGATTCTTGGAAACCCTGCCTCCTGCCCCTCCTTGCTCACCAACAAGGTGTTTGTAGCACATCCTTCAAAGAAACTCCCTCGCTGTTTTCACATGCCATTTATCACCTAACGAGAAGCAGTTTCCCTTCTGGATGGAGGATGCTGCCTGCTTAGTGCCAGGGACGGGGAACTGGGACTCCTGAACCCTTGGCCACAAAGTTCAGAGGTCTCCCCTGCATCTCCCGAGGGGTCAGTGATGCAGGGAAGACCTCTGAACGAATGCCTGGAGGTGGCAGGTCCCACCAGGTGTCTCCAAACCTCGCAGAAAAGGGTACAGTGGGGTGCCCACATCCAAGCATCCCTCTTTTCTTTCCCAGCTCTGCTGCCGGGATCAGCCCTTCCCAAGCAAAGCCCCAGCTCCAGTCTTCACTGACACCTAGCGGCAGTGCTGACGCTTGGAGCTGGCAGGAGGTGGCTGCTTGAAGCCAGAATGAGCCTTCTTGCTGGTTCCCATCCTGGGTGGGATCCCACTTCCCCTGGGAAAAGCCACCCCCTTGCACACGCCATGTAAGGGACCTTGGAAATAGTGTCCCTGCCACCACTTCGGGTCTGCAGGTGAGGACACTGAGATGGGAACGGCGTGAGTGGCTTTTACCCCTGTACCTGCCTGATTCAGTTCTCTTATTTTAAGATTAGGGGAAAAGGATGGGGGGAGGATCCTCATCCTCCCTTGTGCTAAGGGAAAAAGGAGCGATGTGTTTGCTAATCTGAGGCACTCAGCAGGAGTCATAAATACTCCAGGGTGAAAAGGCTCTTTAAGTATGTGATCCAGGGTTAAAAGACTTGCTCCAGGGGGGTTTTAAATATAACAGCAAACCTTTGCTGGCTGCAGGTTACCCGATCTGTCACCCTTCTCCACACTGCTCAGCCGCAGGGAGCACGGCTGCCCACCCGAGCAAGGCAGGGTTTGAAACATGCTGCTGGAGGGCATCAGTCATGAGGGCTTCTCACACTTCTCACATCTTTCCCACCTCAAGGAATGGAAGGTTTGGCAGGATGGGTCAGCTTTGATCTTCTCAAATTGAGTTAGAAGCTGTAAAATGGGGGCGGGCGGGAAGAAGTAGCAGGAGAGGCACCTGTGAAGAGCTGAGGATGCTGAGGCAAAGGGGGTGGGATGTGCCCAGCTCCACAGATTCCCCTCAGTGGAGGTGGATGACACCCCCCAGGTCTTGTAACTCCACCAAGGGCAATGGATGGTGTCGCTCTGCACCCACAGACCCAGTTTGTAAAACCTCAGCTGGTGCAGCCACCTCGTGCCACCCACCCTCAGCATTTCCACGGGTGGAAGGACTGGAGCTGGCCCCTGCTGCCTGGACTAATTTTTACCTTCTCCACCAAAAAAATGAAAATTGATTAACTTTGTTGCCGTGAAAACACAGTTTTGTGGGGTTTTTATACTCTACACTGTTCTGAATTTCCCTCCCAAAGTGCCACAGAGCCCAGCACAGCCTCCCCACTGCTGGGAATCGCTTGTACAGGAACACATTATTTGATAAGAATCTCCCTGGGTTTTTTTCTTCCCGCTGAACATCCTTATCACTGCCCTGGTGTTGTGTGTGCAGGCAGGACAGTGGCTTCTTCCCATTCATCTGCTGGATTCACTGCCCTCGGAGGACCACCAGGGCACAATGGTCCAGCCATCCCTTTTCTGCAGAACCAGAGGGAAAATCAGCAGCTCAAAAGCCCCATTCCCAATTTCACAGAGGGAGGGGCAGAGCAAGGGGAGCCTGACCCATCTCCAAGGGGGAAAGTGGAACTCCTCCAGGGCTGGACCCTTCTCCAGGCCCAGGCCCCTGATCTACAGTGGTACCTAATTTTAATCGAATTTGTTGATTTTTCAAGTAAATTAACTCCTGGGCAGATTTTGAAGCCAAGAGGCTCTGCTAAGCAATTTCTGCACTAAGAGGAAAAGGTTTGCCAAGGAGGCAGGAGCCAACAGCAGCTGGCAGGCGTGGATCCCCACTGCTCACCACAGCCAGAGCCCGGCATCGTACAGCCCAAGGTGTTCAAAGCTCGAAGCTAAATGCTTTTTTAATGGGATAACATAGCCATGATATTTATTTGAGGATCATGTTTTGCATGCAGGATGGTTTTTTTTTCACTATTTCTCTCCTTTTTTTTTTCCTTTCCTTACCACTGGGAAGAAGAACATAAAAGCCTGTAATCTCCAGCTGGCAGACTCCGAGGAGATAAGCTTCAGGTGCCTCCCAAGGCTCACCGAGCAGTTTTGTTCTCCCACCTTATCTCCACCTCCAGGTCACATCATCGGGGCTCAGCACAGTTTCTGGAGGAGTGCAGAGTGCTGCTGTCCCACCCCTGCTCCGGGCAGGGGCTCTGAGGGTGGGCTGTGATCCCAAGCCATGCAGACAACAGCGTGTTTCTCAGTGATAACCCTTCTCCCAGCTGGTGCAGCTCAGCCACCACACGGAGACGCTGCTCCTGGACCACAAACCCATCCTGGCACAAGCACCCCTGGAATGCCTTGATAATCACGAAGAAACCAATTTTCCCCACCTCCTCAGGTATTGTAGCTTTCAGTGCTAATTATTGTGTGTTTTAATTCATCCATAACTGATATGATCTTCAAAGCTTAAACGTCTTGCTCTAACGCTTCCAGATTTTTATTCTTTTTTTTTCCTTTGAACTCCTGCAAAGGAGCCTCTGGGACCCTGCAGCTCTTGCTTTATGTTTGCTTTTAATCAGCTTCCTTTTCTTCCCAAAAACAAAGACAAATAATGCTGCCACGGTTTCTCCTTGGAAATTTCTCCACATTGAGAAGAAGAGAAGGGGAAAGCACGACTTGTTAACGGCTGAATTTCCTGATGTCTTTCCTCCTTTTTATCTGGTTTGCTGCAAGACAAACGACTCTCTTGATTTAGCTGAGAAGTTGAAGGGCTGTATAATTCAGCAGTGGTCCAGCCAGCTGGAAGCCTGGGGAACCACAGTGAGCAAGTGTGATGGGATGTCACATCCCACCTGACACTGTGGGATCACCAGGCCAGGGAATCCTGTCCTTCTGGCAGAACACCACACCAGGAACATGGCAAGAGTGTCACTGGTCCTGTGTGATGAAACCCTGGTCACTGGGGCAGTGAAATAACTCTGGTAGATGGCAGGAGGTTGGTTTGTGCTGCTCCAACACAGAGATGGCAATGCGGGTTGAGGTGGTGCTTGGAGAGGGGGAAAGCATCCAAAGTGCCCATGGGTGCCATTCCTTTTTATTCCTTTGAACTCCTGCAAGGGAGTCTCTGAGACCCCACAGCTCTTGCTTTACATTTGCTTTTAATCAGCTTGCTTTTCTTCCCCAAAACAAAGACAAATAATGCTTCCATGGTTTACCCTTGGAAATTTCTCCACATTGAGAAGAAGAGAGAGGGAAAGCAGCATATAAGGTAACACTGAGTTTCCTGGGCATTGTTCCAGAAGATGGATTTGTTGGCCAAAAGCTCAAGTCCTGCCCCTGTAGAGGACCCTGACATGAGGACTGTGCCTTGCAGATGCAGACACGGGGAGATGTTGGAGGTGGCTGTCCTGGCAGTGGTGACAGGGCTCAGAAACCTCACTGCCCCCGTGCCTGTAGGGGATGGCAGGACACAACCCATGCCAGGAGGTCACTTGCAGGGCCCCTTCTCTCTCCTCCTTCCAAAGAAGCCAAGTAGAATGTTTTGGGTCATTTTTGTGCCTTTCTCATACTTGCTCCCTGCTGGAGCTGATTTATCCCTGCAGCTTGCAGAGCTACATTCAAGAGGGACATGTTTTGCCTTTGAAGTACATGAGATTGCTATAAATTATTGGGCGCTTTGTGTCAGCCAGAGCCTGACACGGCCCATAAAACCTTCTGGCCGTGTTATTGCACTTGAACCTGGCACCAGGCTGCTGGTGGTGAGCTGGCCCAGACCCAAAGGAAGGGGCTTGCCAGCTCCAAGGATGTTTTGTTCTCCACAGTGACACCCCCAGCCTTGTTCCTGCAGTCACACAACGACTTTATGAGTCCATGGAGCCTCAGAAGGAAGAGCTCTGCCCCTGCTGTCACGTGTGTCTCTGAACAGCCACTGCTTGCTCCAGGTTTACAGGGGAAGGTGCAGAGGATGCTGCCAGGCTCTTTTCAATGACACAACAAGGAGAAATGGCCATAAACTAAAACACAACAAGTTCCACCTCAACATGAGGAAGAACTTTCCGTGGAGGTGGCAAAGCACTGGAAGAGCTGACCAGGGGTGTCATGGAGCCTCTCTCTCTGGAGATATTCCAAAGCCACCCGGACACTTTCCTGTGTCACCTGCTCGGGGTGACCCTGCCTTGGTGGACTGGATGATCTCCAGAGGTCCCTTCCAACCCTGACTATTCTGGGATTCTGATTCTGTACCATGGCCATCCCTCCCCTGCAAACAGGTGGGCAAAGCACCTCACAGCATGTGTTAGTGAGGCTTGCAGGTAGAATAATAATAATAATATATTCCTTAAGCATAGAATCATTGAGGTTAAAACTCAGCAGTCTCAGGGCGAGATTGCTGCATGTTCGCTATATTATCTGTAAGTGATGTGCACGGGAGAGCAGTGGGAAGCAAAGGGGGCCTCGTGAGAGCCACAAACACTGGACTTTTAATTTAAAACTACCCTTTCCTGTTTGAGTGTCTCTCCTGACAGCCTATTTTTTATTTCCCCTATGCAGCAGTGATCAGCAGGTAGCAAGGGAGAAAGGAAACCGATGGTCTCTGCTTGATTTCAGTGCTGTAAATTATAGATATATATGGAACAAAGGAGTGCTGTGATATTAATTTCTGTTGTTGAAAATCACAGACCCTCTACTTTAATTTACTGCTAAATAATAAATGACTTTGTGAGATACTCGGCAAAGATAAAGACGCCTCGGTAAATCAAGCAGCTCATAAGCACTTACGGATCAGTCTGTCTTGTATGTGTACTTAAGTGGTTTATATTGTTCTCAGAAAGCAGAAATAAGCAGGCGTTTAACTGATGCTATCTGCCAAAATAAAGGATGAACCCGTGAATCAAATGGCTTCCTGCAAATCCTCATTTGCATTTGCAGAATAGAGTGAAAAGTGGTGCTTTAGGGATCCTGAAACATTTAGATACAAGCCTAAAATGTGTCCCGCAGGAGGCAGACGTTGGGGCCGTCATGGAGAGCAGCAGGTAGGTTTATATAGGGTTTGTATAGGGTTTATATAGGGTCTATATAGGTTTTGTATATGTAGGGTTTATCCACAGCTCAGCAGGAGGAGGAATGGAGTGTATGGATAAGCCTGGAAGATGACAGGTCTCTCCTCATCCTGCGTCTGCAAAAACACCCTGAGAGCATCCATTCTCATGGCACTTCATAAGAAACTGTGCAAAGGTGAGACAAGGATGACACTGGGAACCCAGATCTGCTACAGAGACCCAGACCCCTGGCTGGCCCTGCCTCAGTTTCCCTCTTGGCGTGCACAAGAGGGAAACTGCCTTCCCAGGCTGCCTCCTGGCTCAACAATGTGGAAGGTGACGTCCTCAGCCTGCCAGGCTCCAGCTATTTCCAAAGGCAAGTTCACGTCAAAACTATGCAATTTAAATCTGAAGTGAAAATAAGATATGGATATGGCCGATTTTGACATTTATAGCACATGTTTGTTATGCAAATTGGCCAGACTCTATAGGAATGCAACAGAAGGAGATTGCAAAGGGCACCAACTCATCCGAGGCGCCTCCACCTGCATGACTGTGGCCGTGTTAAACAGTTTGTTGGGGTGGTGGGGAGGCAGCCAGGGGCACAGGGGCTCTGTGAGTGGTGGCAGTGACCAGCTGGGGATGGGGGACATTTAGGGATGTGGGTTTGAGAGAGTAAGAGGGTGTCAGAGCAAGCAGATGTCAGTGCTGGTCCCCAGGATGCAAATACGGAGGCATTTCCTTGGGGTAATTTCAGCAACCGAAGCTCCTGGTCTCACTTTCAAGGATACAGGGAGCTACCATGTGGAAAAACAAATGCTTTGGGGTATTTCAGAGTGTGGCTGCCTAAGCACAGAATACAAGCAACTGACACAGTCCTTTAAGGTTTGACATCTGTCTCTGCATCGCCCAGCCTTCCTCCTGCTTACACATGGCTCCACTGTTAAAGATGCTTATTTACCCCCAAAGTGCAGGCACACTAAACTGGGCAGTTTGGGGAGGACTCTCCATCCCGCTTTGGGGTGTGTTTCAGCTCTGTGGAGAGGCCTGAGGATGCTGCTGTGCAGCGCAGAGGAGCTCAGGGCTGGGCACAGTTAGACTGTGCCTGAGAAGGTAGTCGAGCCCCATGACATAGTGGCTGCTGCTGTCTGCTGGAGAGGACAAACAACACCTGGTACAGCTGGTGTGAGGGAAGCACAGCCCTATGGAATAGGGCCTGGCAGAAATTCTGCCACAGTGAGTTATTCTTCCAAGAAAAAGCCCCTGGTAGGTGGGAGGCAGCAGAGTGGATGTGCTGCAATCAGCAGATACCTGGCCACCACAGCGCTCCTCTGCAGGCCACTGGCTCTCAGATTTATCATCTTCAGAGTGGAGGACACCACCGCAGCTGGCTCCATCTGAATCATGCACACAAACTGCCCAGCTGGCAGGCTGATAGGACAGAAACCTCCAGCTGGGGACAGTGATGAGTGCCTGAGAGAGAAAACATTTTTCCCCAGCACAGCTGGATTTGGTCGAGGATATTTCTCTACGAGCAAGTGGGTTTGAATAACAATTCGTTAGATACACAAACCTCTGCAACCTTCACTGACAGCAGGAGACTGGGGGCAGAGGAGATGCTGATGGCAGTAATTCCAGATACAACTGAGCTCTGTGGAGTAAGAAATTTTTACTTTGTTTTTTAGGTTAAGCCAGAGATCCTTGAGCTTTCAGCTCAGACACTCTGTGGCACCGTGGTGGGAGGGATGTGTGCTCTGCAAGTGCCTTGGCCTCGGGTGTGCAGGTGACATGACCAGCCATGGCAGTCCCCACCCAAGGGGGACACTTGCATTTTGATCTCTGGTGGATGTATTTTCCAAGTGTGACATGGGCCAGGGTAGTCCCACTCACTCCTTGAAGGCAGCAGGAACTGGAGCAAATGGATGGTCCCACCCACTACAAGAAGGACAATGAAGTACTGGAGCACGTCCAGAGAAGGGCAACAGAGCTGGGGGAAGGGTCTGGAGCACAGGTCTGATGAAGAGGAGCTGAGGGGTCTCAGCCTGGAGAAAAGGAGGCTCAGGGGTTACCTTCTTTCTCCAACTCCCTGGACAGGAGGGTGGAAACAGGTGGGAGTCAGCCTCTGCTCCTAGGGAACAAAGGACAAGATGAGAGGAAACAGCCTCAAGTTGTGTCAGGAGTTTAGATTGAATATTAGGGAAAATTTCTTCACTCTAAGGTTGTCAAGTCCTGGAACAGGCTGCCCAGGGCAGTTCTGGAGTCACTGTCCCTGGAGGGATTTGAAAGGCATGTGGATGTGGCATTTGAGGACATGGTTTAGCCCATTCAGGACTCACAGCACTGTGTTCTGCCACGTTCCACACCACAGCACCGACTCCAAACGCCAGAGGATCCAACCCCAGCACGACCAGGCTCCCAGAGCCACACGCTATTGAGCTTTGCTAATGCTGTTGAAAGACAGGGCCACTCCAATTTGCCCAGAGCTGCTTGGTTGTAAGGTGGCACGGCGGGGACGGGCTGTTCCCGAAACCACTTCTGACAGTGAAAGCATTTTGCCGGAGCGCAGCGAGAGGAAAACAAATTACTGTGGCATAAACGAGAAAATCCATCATCGGCGGGAAGAGGAGAGAATTGGTTTAAGGATCCACGTAGGAGACTGTGACAGTAATCACACAACAGCCCTTTAAATGTCAAGGGGGGTGAGCATGGTTTAATAGCAACCGAAACGCTGCCAAGCCGGGCGACGTGTAACAAAGCAGACGGATGGATAGATCTACCTATTATCTGCTCCCCGGAGAAAGAGAAGAGGGAGATAATTCAGGTTTGTGTTTGATCTACTGTGTAAATCTCAGAGAGGTAATGTTTTCTTTTATCAAAAAGGAAAAAAAAAAACAACAAAAAAACCCAACAAAGAATGTTTGTTTTCTCAGCGCTGTCCCTGCCATCAGCCAGACAGCCCGGGCTCAGCTGTACAAAGGAGATACACAACGTTTACAGCTGGCCACAGCCTGGGCAGTGCTGCACCCAGGAGGAATGAAATCCTGGGGCTTGTGGCAGCCACTCAGGCCCTTCGTGGGCCCGTGGCTCTGCTGAGCAGCGCTTCGACAGAGAGACAAAAGACAGTGTGTGAGGGGGTCATGGCAAAGAGGGGCAGCAGGCTGAACATCAGGCGTGAAATGCTTCTGCCTTCCCAAGTGAAATTCGTGAAAGGGTGTGAAATGCTTTTGCTCTGCACACACAGTGCCCTGTGCTGCCCTGATGGGCTGCTGGGAGGGAATCGGTGGCTCTCCCCGTGGGGTGTCTGGGTGCTTCTTCCAGCTCCCTGCCAGGCTGGCGATAGGCGATGTTTTGAGGGTCTCAGAGCCCCTCTAACTCGGTTGGAAAAGCCCATCTCTTTTGTGAGGGTGCCAGCACAGGCTGGCTGGCTCATCTGGCCCTTCAAGGAGCCTCATGTGGCCACGGCACATTTGGCTCCAGGGTCCAGCCTCAGGCTGCAGGGCTCTTCCCCCGTGCTCTGGGCACCTCCTGGCACCGTTAAAGGATTCGCTGCAGTCACAGTTGGATGTGGTGATCTTGGAGGCCTTTTCCAATCTGGACAATTATATGGATCTGTAAGAGGAAAAGAACACTGAGCAGTAGCACTGCCAAGATGAAACCAGCAACACATGAAAACCTGGGCTGTGTCGGGAGAGGGAATATCCCCTGGATTGTGAGCACTGGTCGGGGGGCAGCAGGGAAGGGCTTTGTGCTCTGAAAAGGGCAAGAGCGGGTTTTGCAAAGCCAGCTCCTCAGATCTGCACGCATTTGTGTTCTCATTCATCTCCTTGCATCACAATTCTTTGTGCAAAGCGGGGATCGTGACCTCTGCTTTCACAGGGACTGGAAAGATGTTACTTAGCATTTGTAGAACATTCCAGCCGTGTATTTACAATCACCAGAAGAAAAATCACACAGAAATGGAATATTTAAGTATTCAGAGCAGGCTCTGAGTGGTGCAGGCACCAATTCCTGGGGAACCAGAGTGTTGAATTACCTGCTCAGCTGGCACAGTGTGGGGCCGGGCTGGTGGGAGAAACCTTGTTCCTGTGTCATTCCATCCCCTTGTTCGGATGTGCCAGCACTGAGAGGCCACACTGAGGTTTAATGGGCCACCCGAAAATGAGTGTTTGCTCGTGCTGTGGTGCTTGGCTTCACCAGCTGCTCCTCCCATCAGGGTTTTGCATGATTTAGACCTGTATGTATATTTTATAAAAGGTCCGCTAAAATGTGTTATTGCAGCTATAAACCAAGCTCTGGCTCATTTTTAATGAGCCATCAGGGAGCAAGTTATTGTTGGAGAGGTTTTCTTCTTCTGGGCTGTTTATACTGAAATGTCTTGGAGGGAAATTTTGTGATTAAATTTCATGAGTGAGGTACCTGTATTTGTGCTGAAAGCCTCTCGGTTAGCCAGAAGTGGGGCTGTCAGAGCCACTGAAAGAGCAGCACAATTCAACATAAACAGGAGGGCTTGAAAACCTTCAACAGAAAATTAGATCTAAAATACTGATTTACTGTGTATTAACTCCCCTGTAGCTTCAGCTCCAGCCAAGAGCATTCTCTGAACCTTCTGCGTGCAGAGATTTTGCCTTCTGGGGGAATAAAATCATAGAATTATGGAACAATTTGGGGTGGAAGGGACCTTACCCTGCCACGGGCAAGGGACACCTTCCACTAGCCCAGGTTGCTCCAAGCCCCATCCAACCCGGCCTTGGAAACTTCCAGGATGAGGGAGCCACAGTTTCTCTGGGCAACCTGTGCCAGGGCATGACCACCATCACTATTAAAAGTTTCTTCTCTATATCTAGTCTGAACCTCTCCTCTTTTAGCTTAAAACTGTTCCCTTTTGTCCTGTCGCTGCCTGACCCCGTAAAAAGTCACTCTCTGTCTTTTTACCATCCGCCTTTAGGCACTGGAAGGGGCTCTAAGGTTTCGCTGGACCCTTCCCTTCTCCAGGCTGAACACCCGCAGCTCTCCCAGAGCAGAGGGGGCTGCATCCCTTGGAGCATCTCCGTGCCCCGCTCTGGACCAGCAGCTCCCAAACCAAACGGAGCATCCCGCGAGCCGCTCCCGGCCGGTCCCCCCGCGCTCCCTGCCTGCTCCAGCGCCGCGCTCATTCCCGGCCAGTCCCCCCGCGTTCGCTCCTGCCCCAGCGCCGCGCTCAGTCCCTGCCTGCCCCAGCGCAGCGCTCATTCCCGGCCGGTCCCCCCGCGTTCCCTGCCTGCCCCAGCGCCGCGCTCATTCCCGGCCGGTCCCCCCGCGTTCGCTCCTGCTCCAGCGCCGCGCTCATTCCCGGCCGGTCCCGGGGGATCCCGAGCGGACCCCGCAGCGCCGTCCCGGCTGCAGTGCCGTCTCCCGCCGCGTGGGGGGCGCTGTGGCTGGCGGGCCGCGCTCCCCGCGCCGCTCTGGCCCGCGGGCCCCTCGCGGTGGGTTTCCGGGCCGCTCTTCCGGCCGCGTGGCGGGCGGGGGGCACGGGGTGCGGGATT
>JAYRBT010000043.1:7930528-8111502 GCA_036023395.1 Myiotriccus ornatus
GAGGAGTGAAGTAATGAGAGGCAGGATACGGGGTGGAGGGGGGCTGGAGCGGTGATGGGGTAGTGAAGGCCTGAGGGGCAGGGTATGGGGTGCAGGAGGGGCTGCAGTGGGATTGGGAGAGGCAGGGTTTGGGGGCTGGAACATTGGAGGGGTGCGGGGGGGGGTACTAGGGGGCAGCATATGGGGTTGCGTGGGGGGCTGCAGTGTAGGGGGGTCGGTAGGAGGGCCGGGGTGCTGCGCAAGGACAGCCCTGGGCTGTGGTTCCTCCCTGGGGGACGTGTTGGAGCCCGCGGTGGGGTGTGGGTGTGGGGCAGGAGCACAGCGTGAGGGGGCCTGAGGTGGTGGGGGAGAGTCGAATTGGGCCCAAGGGGTGAGCTGTGCAGGAGGGAGGGGGCTGCACGGTGTTCTCCGGGGCCAACAGCCAGACTGGACTGATGGTTTTTTTCCCTCGAATTTCACGGAAGTTTTTCTGTCCCAGGATTTCCTGCCGGGGCCTCCGAGAAGCCACAGCCCCCGATGGTGACGTGGGTGAGTGCGCTGGCACTTGGTGCTGCCATTCCTGAGGGGAGGGAAGACCAGGTGAGTGGGGTGAGCCCCGTGTGTCCCTCCTGGGCAGGGGCAGGGGGTCTGTGGGCTGGGGAAAGGCTGCTGGGTGGCGGGGCCTGCAGGCCCAGCCTCGTCCCAGCCAGTCTGACCCGTGCCCGAGATCAGCTCCCAGGTGGGCTCCGTGCTGGGGCTCACCTGTGCAGTAACAGGTGTGAGCATTCATGAAGCATTTTGATGGTCATGTATGATACTGCATACAACAGCTGCACCCCCTATAAACGGGGTTTATAGATTCTTTAGTGTATACTGAGTCTTGTTTTAAAAATCATGTAGCAAAATCAAACTGATGCTCTCTTGTGTGTGGAAAACAGAACTTGGGTATGTTTGTTCAGACATTTTTTTTTTTCCCACCTGATTTATCACTAAATAATATTTGAGTTCCAAAACTTTGTTCCCCGCTTAGTAGGGAATAGTGATAAGGTGGTTTCTGTACTTGAGCAAATGTAAGGCTTTGTTGAAGTTGTGTACTTTGCTCTCTTGTTACGTGTTTGGTTTCTCTCCTGCAGTGGGGAGGGTTCAGCTGGGGTCAGCTCAGGGGAAGGGGAGAGGGGAAGGCCCGTGCTGGGAACCTGGCACCAGACTGATCCTGGCTTTGGCAAAAATTCCTTGCCAAAATAGAAAGTGCTTTTCCTGCTTTATGTTGCTGTCAGGTGGGTGATCTGGCTCTGGTGAGCTGGGAAGGATTTTATGGAGAGCTGGGGGTGGGATGATGCTTCAGTTAACACTGAGGCAGAGGACATGGGTCTGTGTAGGAAAAGGGTCTCTGGCTGAACATCCTGGTTGTTTCTTTTCAGGTGGCTGGATCAGGAGATGGTTCTGCAGGAGGGTGAGAGCAGCCCCTGCTGCTGGTTTGATTTTACCTGTCTTGGTCTTTTATGAGGAATGGTTTGGATTGGAAGCGACCTTAAAGATCATGTAGTTCCAACCCCCTTACTTGGGCAGGGACACCTTCCACTGTCCCAGGTTGCTCCAAGCCCCGTCCAGCCTGGCTTTGGGCACTTACAGAGATGGGGCAGCCACAGTTTCTCTGGGCAACCTGTGACAGGGCCTCCCCACCCTCTCAGTAAAGATTTTTTTTCCTAATATTCAATCTAACCCTGCCCTCTGTCAGTTTGAAGCCATTCCCCTTGTCCTCTCACTGCAGGCTCTTGTAAAAAGTCCCTCTCCAGCTTTCCTGTAGTTACAGAAAGCAGATTTAGGTATTAAACGGTAAACATAAATAAAATCCATTTCTCAAGGCTGACTTTCTTCCTTTCTTCCTTTCTTCATATTTAATATTTCCTGCTGTGCATGAGTGAAGTAGAAAGACGCTTCACATGCTGCAGGTGTGTGTGCAGGCAGGCACAGAACTGCTGCTGTACTGACACCTGTGGCCTGGGCCTGAGCAGTGACACGCTGGAGGTGTGCAGTGCCTCAGTCCTGCTTTGGGGAGCTGTAGGGGGAATTGGATCCTGAATTGAATTCAGGAGTGCTGCAGGATTTGGGAGCATCTTGGTGTGCCAAGCTCCCACCTCCACTAGAGGGTGTGGAGCTCCGCAGAATCCTTGGCTTTCACTGAAACTGGAAAACCGGGAGACTTTTCTTCCTTTAATGGGATGCACAGGCAGCGAGGCCATGGTGGGATTACATCCCTGCTCTGTGCCTTGGCAGCAGCCCAGGCTGCTGGTGCATTATACAATTCCCAGCCGGGCTCTCCGGGTGCTCTGTGGGACAGCCAGGAATTGATCGTGGGCAGGGTCTGTGTGGGGGGAGGCAGGTCAGCCGTGGGTTTGACCGGTTAGTGCCCACCTCCAGTGTGGGTTCCCTTTCCTTCCACCTGGGGACGGGTCCCAGCTCTGGGGCAGCGAAGCCAGCAGGACCACCAGTGCCTTGAGCCTGCCTGCCTGTGAGATTCTCCATCCAAGGGGGTTGTTGCCAATGTGGTGACCCAGCTGAACTGGCACTGGTGTGAATTAACCCAAGCTGAGCCGTCTGGAGAGGGCAGTGCCAGCAGGGAAGGAAAGCAAGGCTTGTGGAGCTGTGCAGGGATGGTGTTTTCTGCACACTAGTCCCTGCTCATCCTTCTCCGTGCCTGGGTTTTGCTGTGCCTGATAATGTCCTGCAGGGCAGGGCAGAAGGACCCCACCCCGCGGTGGGTGGTGCAGCAGTGGTGCTCAGCACTTGCATCCTGGTGTGCTCATCCACGGCCAAGAGTGATTGTGGGAGGTAGGTCAGGGACCAACTGTATCCTCCCGTGCCAGATCCTGGTACAAAGCCAGCTGTGGAGCCCCAGCCAGGGTCACAACCCAGCCAAGCAAATCCTCCATCAGCTGAGCGTGAAATGGATGTTTATGTAGGCAGCTCAAAAACAACAAGGAAGGAGGCAGAGGTGTTTGCAGGGGCATTTGTGTTTTACCTGAACTGCAGGCAGGCCAAATCCCCAGCACTGGGGCCGGGCTGGGATCCAGTCAGACCCTGTGGAAAGGGAGCAGGTCCCCTGTGGGCAGGGGAGATGCCTGGGCTGCAGCAGGCAGCTGCAAAAGTAGGGCAAGTTGGCGAGCAATGGGGAAGAAAACCTCTTTGTCCTTCAGAGCACGTCCCAGTGAGTGCCCTGCTGTGGCTGTGGCCTGTCCTCTCCCACTAAGCCCTCAGCCCCCTTAGCTGTGAGGCCACAGTGCTCCTCCACTGGGTCAGTCCTTGAAAGCTGGCCAGGAACCAGCCCCACGCTGGGAGCCCAGCCCTGCTGCGAGGCTGCCTTCTGCTCTGCCCTCTGCTCCTGGTTTGTGCTGAGGCTGGAAGAGCTGTGAGGTCTGTGCCCGGCTGGACCTTGAGCTGGGGCAGGAATTGGTTCACAGTGTCAGTGTGTTTTGCGAAGGGTTGAACTTTGCATTGTCGGAAGAGGAAATGTCTGTACTTTCGCTTGGTCTGTGCAGGAATTGCGAGTGTGCAGATTTGGGGCTGTGGCCACTTCTGCTGGGTAAACAGCCGGGGAACTGCCTGGTTTCCACCTTTCCTCTCCCTCCACCACCCGCTGAGGTGGCTCTGTTAGCTCTCTCAGAGTGTGACATCTGGGAATAGTGGTGGCAACCAGCAGTCCAGCCCAGATCCTTCCAGTCGGCATCACTCAGCTTTAGTGAAGGTTCACCTCTGCTAAGAGGCTGCTTTTCTCTGCTCCTTCGGGAGCTGTTTTCAGGTCTGGCTGTAGCACTGCTCTTCCTTCAGCAGCAGATAAATTCCTGCAGTCTCTGCTGGAGGGAGGGCACAGGCTGCAGGAAGGTCACGTCTGCTGTCTCACTGCCCTCACCCTGGGGAAGGACAAGGCTGGGCTGGGCACAGCCTGAGCATCCCTCGGGCTCTCAGCTCCCACCAGAGCCAGCATTGCGTGGCAGTTCCTGTCAGTCCCTGTGATGACGAAGGGAGGGGGCAATCACAGAAACCTTAAGAATATATATTTTTAAACCATAGCTAAGAAATCTGCCATGGCTTCAAGTTGAACCTCCCAGCCAGAGGTGAGCAGGCTTAATTTGACAGCTATTTCTTAAATATTTTAAATGCTGCCTGGAATAAACTGAATGCTTCCGAGTAGTGACCTAAATTCCACTTGCTGTAAATTTCATTAGAAAGTGGATTTGTGTGCCTGCCAGGCCGCTTTGCAGCTTCATTGATCTGCCCAAACCATGTGCTGTGCGAGTGCCTTCCTCAGCAGATTTTTAAAGAACTCACTGCTGCGTGCTGCTAGCCTGGAACGTGGCTTGTTTTCTTCCTTTTTCTCCCCTCTTCCTCCTTTTTTTTTTTGTTTCTTCCTGGTGCAAATGCATCATCTGTTTACTAATCACAGCGCATCGTTAGCTGTGCGGAGTCATCCCACGGGCTGTGTGGGCACGGATATAGCAGCTGGGAAGGAAAATGTCACTCTCTTCAGCTTGCTTGATGTGCTTTGCTCTCAGATCTCCATCCCACGCTGTGGAGGCCAAAGACTTTCGCAACCGTGGGAGCTGCCTGCAGCTCTCTGCTCTCCAGCAATGTCACCTGTGGTTCTGACAGCCCCTTGAAGAAGCCTCCCTTCCCTTCTGCTGTCCCCAAGGCGCTGTCTATCCCTATGCAACCACGGCTTTGGATCTCGTGGAGAGGTGTGATGGTAGCACAGATGGCAGAGACTGAGCCTTACTAGGGAAAAAATGCCTGGGGAGATGTGGGAACGCCCGACCTGTGGATGCAGGAGCAACATGTATCTCCCCAAGCCTGAGCAGGGTCACACAGGTGATGCCAAGTTCCCTTTCTGTAGCATGTTTGCAGCCCACCTGTCCGGGTTAAAGGTAGCATGGAAGGGCTCCATGTAGCACCCCCAGGACACAGGGCCTGTGCAAACCCACAGCTTCTCCCATGCTGTCAGACACAAGAGCAACTGTCTGGGTGGGATGAGTTAATGGCTGAGGAGAAAGCAATGTGTCTGTAGCTGGGTACTCAGTAGCAAAGTCCTGTAGCTGGGTACTCGGCCCTGCCGGATGCATTGGGAACCCTGGGCTGTCCCTGTGCCCCTGGCACTTCTGCTGTTTGCTCTGCATGGAGCTGATGCTCCTGTGGGAACCTCCAGCCTGGGGACAGGCCATATATCATCATGAAATCCACACTTTTGAAGCCTCTGTCCTGCATCTTTATGAGGAGGGGGCTCTCTTGGGCTGAGTTTTGGCAAGATATTGGCAAGGCATATTCCAAGGAACAGCAGCCTTTCTGCTGCCTCCCCTTCCCCTTTGGCTCCCGGCACAAGTGATGGCTAGTGCTGGCATCCTGGCTGTCCTCTGCACCGGGAGAGGTGCTGCTCCACCTCCTCCCTAGGACTGTGATTTATTTTGGGAAGTTAAGCCAAAGGTCTGAACAAAGAGGCCACAGCCCAGGCCAGCAGTGTGGGCTGTCCTGGCGACAGGGCCTTGCTGGCTGCCAGAACCAGACCAGAGCTAAATTAACTTCCCATAAATCTGAAATGCTCTGCTGGTTTCCTAGTCTCCCAGCATCTCTGCTGGAGTTGCCTGTTATTTATTTCCCCAAGGTCTGAGGAGATGTGCAATAAGTTTTGCCAAGGTGATGACCCGGGTCCGTTTCTTTCCTGCTGCCAAAACTCGAAGCTTCTCCTTACTCGGGCCCTTGATGTGGGGGTTTCTCTCCTGGCACTAAGTGGCTTCACCTGTCCCCAAGCCTTGTCTGTCCCAGTTGCAGGAAAGACAGGGAGGAAGGAGAGCTGGAGGCAGGAGGTCTCCTGGCTCTCCTCTGTTTTGGTTTTGGGCAGTGTGGGTGGTTTCAGCCCCTTGGAGGGGAAGCTCTGCAAGCTCACCTTGGCAGGGGAGCAGAGGCACTGGGGACTGTGCCAGCCTGGACATGGCTGGGTGCTGGGATGGCACTGGGAGCTTCCCTGCCCAGCATGGGGAGGCTGGAGCAAGTGCAGCTTCACTTGTCAGTGCCAAGGGAAGGGCTGGTCAGGGTGTAGCTGCCAGGGAAGCTGGATTTAAATGTTGGGAGCATCACCAAAGCAGCTGTTTCTCTCTGCAACCCACGATGGGGTTAAGTGAAAAATGAAATTTATCTCCTTCGTTGTGCTTTCTCATCTCCGCCAACGGAGTGAAGATGGGAAAGGATTTTTTTCCTATATTTAGCTTTGGAGAAATTGCTAAAACTAATCGGCTTTAGGATTCTGAGTTCTCTCTTTTATTTTATCTTTTCCTGTCACTAAGACTGTGTCATGTGGCTGTGGACTGCGGCTCGCTGGCTGTCTCTGTTTGCTGGGCTTTCATGGAGTCAATTAATAACCCATAAAAATAACACCTCCAGCTGTTCCACTTGCAGCTGCCGGGCTGGAGTCTAATTATGGGGCCTTGGATCCCAAATCCTGCTTTGCATGTAGAAGTGCCAGTGAATAGGAACAGGCAGAGGAGATGGCAGTGCAAAAAAGGAATGAGGTTTGGGGTCTATTTTTAGCCTTTTCAAGCCAAATGTAAAAAGACCCTTAGGCTGCTTGTGTCCTGATGAATCTGATCACATGCACAATATTGTTCCCATGGCACAGTGCAGCAGCCAGGGTGGATTGGGGCTTATTTTTGGCAGTTAGCTTGCCTACATTTAAATCTCCTTCTGGGTTAGTTTGAGCAGTGCCGTGTTGTGGCTTACATCCACGTACTAATGGGTTTTTTGCTATCACTTCTGGTTCTCTGTGTATTGCTGACAGTGCTGGATGTGTCCACAGCAGTGATGGGAAGGGAAGGCACACAGCTGCTCACTCAGTGCATCTCAGAGTGGTGGTAAAGGGGTACCCAGGCTCCCTCAAAAAGTCCTTTCCAACTGATTGAGATATAAAATTAATTTAGCTAGTGGATAGGCAGTGGTCTCTTTCCCATCTCATTCTGTCTATTGTGCACCCTCCTCTGCTTCCCGAGTTGGGTGTGATCTCTGGGTGAACCTGCTGGGTTCTGGAGCCTGGGGTCTTGCCTCTGATGGGCTGGTGCTGCCTTGACCCCCCCACTGCCATATTCACCTGCCTCTTGCCTCCTCCTGGGTGTCAAGACTCATCCCCTTTCTTGATCCCCACAGAAGTGGTGTGGCAAAGGCCCAGGAGGGCTCAGGTGCACAGGGGGTCTTGGGGAGGGGGCACAAACAAAGCACTGGCCTTGTCTCCAGTCTCTGTCCAGGGAGTTGTCCTGGGGCATATCGAGTCCTTTCCATCACTGGGCTCTTGTTTAATTCATACTCAGCCTGGCTGTGACCAAAAGCGAATCAAACAGCTGTTCATTAGCTAATTTCAAATACTTAGTGGTCACACATTAGTCTGTAGCCACCAGCTGGAAACCACAACTGCAAATAGGCTTCCTGTGCTGGAGACCATCCCCTTCATCAAACCAAGTTATTTTGAGACTGATACTGGAACCTGCTCTCCGAAAAAGCTCCGACACCTCCCACTTGCACAGGGGTTGCAGAACCAGTGCTTGACTCAAAAGGAAACTCCACCTCTTCCCTGTCTGCTCAGGCTCCCTCTGACAGCTACCAGAGCCAGGTCTCATGTCTCATCCCTAGGGAGATGGAGCCAAACTCTCAGGTTGTGTCCCTTCAGTGGAGCTCTGCTACCAGTTCACTCACCCAGGGACAGAGGATGCCATCAATCTGTTCAGCCTTACCTAGCAAAGAGATTGCAAACGTGGCTTTCTGTCACGCAGTACATTAGCCAAATTAATTCCAGGACAGACAGCCAGTGGTGCTTGAGGCCCAGACAGATTAATGCTGCAGCCGTGTCAAAATCAGCAGAGCCGCTGCCTGCAACGTGCCAGCTCCCTGGACACAGCCAGCCTTCTGCTCAGCCATGCCCTCCGCCTCACACCTCTCTGGAGTGCTGAACCCGCTGGAATCAGTGACACAGACAATTCAATTGGAAGGAACATCTGTCTCTGAACTGTGCTCCCATTCAGGCCACCCGCGGCCGCCGAGAGTGGGTGACATTTTTTATGCGTCTTACTCGCTTTCTTTAATCTCCCAGACACAGGCTCGCCTGTGGAGGCACAAGGAAGGTTCCTCCCCCGTGAGAAGGGAAAAGAAATTAGCCAGCAGATTGAGTGTGTATAGCAAATAATGAGATTGCCTTGGATACAGGACCGGAATTCATGCAAAGAATGATGCTGATCGGAGAAGATAAGCAGCATTTCTAGGGTCTGCAAGCACCGTCGTGAAACTCGTGTTTCTCCAGTTCTAAAACATGTTTGGATGAAAGCTGCCAGCACAGGCCTGATCCACAGACAGTGTGATTTAAAAAATAAACCCTGAAATAGCTATGCTGGTAGTAATTTTGGTGTGCAAGTGCCTCATAATGCCTCATTTTCCTCCAGGCACAGGAATAAGCTGAACAGATACAGGCACTGTGATGCTGGCGGAGCAGCAGCCACAGAGGAGGCTTGTCCCGACGGAGCCCCACTGAAAGGTGCTGTGTTTGCCCACAGGGTGCAGAGCCAGCACTGGTGGAGTCAGTGTGTCCTTTAAAAAGAGCTGGATTTGTGCAATACTTTTAATAATGTTATTTCTTATTACTCCTCTCGTATTTTAAAAAAATAATAATTATCAACATGTTAGAGGCAAACTGGGACAAAGTCTTTACCTGGAGAGTGACCCAACAGCTTGATTCAGTGCTTATTTGTACTGTTAGACTCATTAAAAGGAAGGATGGTAAACAGCCTTTGTTTTTATTTTTATAGGAAATTTACTCATCGTTGCATTTGCTGAGCCTCTTGGCTGAGACTGCTGTTTTTCTAAGCACTGACTGATCAGATCCTGGCAGTCCTTTAAGTCACTTGAAGGGATGACTGGAAACAGGCTCTTCCCTGTGAGGTAGGTACCAGGAAGCTCCCAGGCAGTGGCACACAGACACACAGGTATGTGTCCAAAGGCAATTAGAAAAGCTGGGCGTTCCCAACAGTCCAGTGAACCCTTCCTTGCCCACAACTCCAGATCCCTATACTATGAGCCTGACATCTTCAACAACAATAAAATACCCCAGCAAATAAGTTATCATCCCAGTGTTTTCATGGGGGATAGGGGGGAGAGTTCCATTTGGTATTTTGCCCCCCCAGTGTCTGAGGGATAAAATAATCAAGTGGAAGCCCCAAGGGGTGTTTCCCCCTCCTCATGCTGCCCTGAGAAGATGGTGCCATCAGTCTTTCGGGTGTAACAAATACTCAACACGGGATTGGAATGTGTTGGATCTGATGCTCCATCCAGAATATCCGCTCCAGCTCCTCATGCTTTAATTATTTCTGTACGAGCAGCCCCCCCTGCACCACCTGCTCGCTTTTGTTTTAGCACCGCACGGCTCATGAGCAGCGACACTGAACTCCACGCAGGGAGCCTTGGATGGTTACAGGCGTTGCAGGGAGAGTGTGTGGATAAGGGCTGGGATGTGTGCCACACGCTCATCCTGATTCATCTATTTCATGAATCAGGACTTGGGTCCTATTTGCTAATGCCTGTCTGCGTAACCTTTGCTATGTCAACGGTGCCTGTGCTATGATGTCAGCTGCTGGACTCCGAGCGCTGGCAGCTGGTGTCCCTGGCCAGCTCCCAGCCTACAATTCAATTCTCCTACCAGTCACTTGAGAAGAGAGGAAAAAACATGTTTCTGCCTGTTTGTGGCATCAAAACATAAAGGGCTTCAGTTTACAAGGTCACTTAAGGCTTTTCTACAGCGTGACACATGGGAAAGTACAGATAAATCAAACAGTGGTATGAAGTTAATACACCTTCACTTATGGTGCACTGAACTACAGTAAACTAAGGCTGGTTTAATTCTGAATAAAAATCTCAGCACAAGAGTTTTATACCTTCTAGGTATTGTACCTTAACATCTCCTCTCTGAACACAGGCCAGTCTGGAGATATTTTTACCCTTTTCCCAGTCTTGTGAATAGTGGAAAATTACCACAGAGCTAAAAGGCAGGAGTGTTTGGGAATAAGGGAACCACCCACAAAGAGAAGAGCTCCGGTCTCCTTTCTTATACTGACTTGCTGCGTGACTTTTTCTACAGTATTTTGTGAGCCTCAATATTTATACCTGCATATTGGGATTATTAGTGTTGTCCCTGCCATTACAAAGGGCTTTAAGATCTTCAGAGGAATTTCTCCTCCTGTGTACCGTTTCCCCAGTACGGGCTGTCCAGGGAATGTACAAAAATATGTAAAGCTGATACAGATGAGCACAGTCAGGTCTGTGTCTGGAGGGCTGAACTTGGGTGTCACAGTCAGTTTTAAGAGTAAAGGAGTGAAGGAATTCACACCTCCTCACATCCAGCACCACCAGGTTCTGTCTCCCTAGACTGACAAGCGAAAGAAAAAATGATGACACCTAGTGAAGTACCCATGATGCATTAAATAATAACTCCGTGTAAAGCAGAATCAATGTCCCCAGGGCACAGCTCTGTCCCATTAGCTGTTTGTCAGTCATCACACTTATTTTAGCTGGGAATGGTATAATTTGGGACCTTTTTTCACGGTTTTAAACGTTTAGGAAGGAGGTATTTATTTCAATGTAGGCAGTGGTACATAAAAAATTCCACCGACTAAGATGGGACTGATTTGTTAGGGAATGGCTCTTGAAGCATTCACTTTATCTGAGCTCAAACTCATCCCTTTTCCACATATTTTAATAAACATACGGCATAGCAGCAAGGCCTTGAATGAACATGTTCTCTCTTGTCAAGAACTGCTGACAATCTCCTTTCTTTACTACAACAGCTCTGAAGATCAGACCTGCTGGACAGTCAGAAGTCAGATTTGCTTCACTTTTCTTCACTCCCTGGGATGCAAACAAAAGAAATCAGAGCAAGTTCCTGCCTGATGAAATTCCAGGGGTTTGAACTACATTCCAGCACGGGGAGGCGTTTTGAATCTTTTCTTGGTGTACATCAGCCCTGCACTGCTCTCAGGCAACTGCACTTTAAGTTAGATATTATTAATTTTAAAGGTTTGACTACCAATAGTTCTCATTAATTTCCATGGCAATATTGCCTGAAACAAGATAACAATTGCTTTGGGTTGTATAACCAAAGTTCCTAACGTGAAGGAATGCGATCCAGGAAAAGTGCTCAGATGGAGGGAACTGACCGACCTTGCATAACCTCCCTGGGGCCAAACTTCCCTTCCTATCTAGCAAGCTGCATTCCATTTTTTGTTGAAAATACTGAACAGTTTGCACTTTCAGCCTGTGTCCTCTGGGCTTCAGTCTCCAGCACACCTTACAGCTTTCCTGAAACGTTTCACCCACACGTTTATTCCTTTATATTCCTGCTAACAATGCATGGCTCGAGCTTCCATATGAGAAGATGTAACAGGGATATAAACGATAATAGAAAATTTTAAAACCATATTACTTTCCCCTTCTTTGTTTCTATTGCTAAGATTATTATTTCTGCAGAAAACAGCTGAGACACTTACCATGATTGATTTAGACATTAAATTATGGAGTTCAATGCTTGCACTCTTTCAATAAACTCCAAATATCTTTAAAAGTTTCTTTTCTGGTTACATGGCCATTTGGTTAAGTAGAATAGTGGCAGTCAGTAAGAACTAAAACGTTTCCCAGAATCTAAAGAGAGAAGTGTTATGAACAAAGAGGAATCTAAGTGGGCGTAAATTCCTCGCCCTGCTATGGCAGTAGGATTATATCTCAGGCTTTCTGAGCAGGAAAAGGATGTTACAGGCATAACGGCAGGGAATATCAATCAGATAACTACATCTAATTACAGAATTACTAGATTAACTAGTTAAGTTCAGCTACATGAAGGCAACTGGCCAAGTGCCACAACAGAAACAAGATTCAGAGGAAAAATTTCTCAACACATTAAACAAGTTCTTGTAAGGACTAGTTTCAGATCAGACAACAGACTGTGCTTGGCTAAATTTAAAAGACACAAGGTTTGTGTAAGAAAGAACGGTGGCTGAATCCTTTGATAATAGTAACTACAAATTCAGCTTTCCTAAAGAAAGAATTGCACCTAAAGGACAGGAAAATGACACTGATTTTTAGTAGATTTATTTTCAGAGGGAGTGAGCCATTAATAAAAGATGTTTTGGATAAACAAAACACTTTGATAGTGCTGTCGAAGGGGTCAGAGGCACGGGCCCCTGACTTCGAAGTCCTTATTTTAACACAGTTTATGATACTCTGGTACTGTACAAAACATGACTGTGTGCCACGTCCTGCTCCCCGTGTCCTCCTGCACTCGGGGTGCGTGGCCATGTGTGAGGGGTCCTCTGTTGAGCTGCCACCTGCAGAGCTGCCTCCAGCTCTGGGGGCCGAGCCCAGGAAGGACATGGAGCTGTTGGAGCGAGCCCAGAGGAGGCACCGAGATGATCAGAGGGATGGAGCAGATCTCCTGTGAGGAAAGGCTGGGAGAATTGGGGTTGCTCAGCCCGGAGAAGAGAAGGCTTCAGGGTGACCTAATTGCAGCCTTCTAGTATAGAATCAGAGAATCACAGAACACGCTGAGTTGGAAGGGACCCATCAGGATCATCGAGTCAATCTCCTGGCCGCGCACAGGACACCCCAACAACCCCACCACGTGCCGGAGAGCGATGTCCAAACGCTTCTTGAACTGCGACAGGCTTGGTGCTATAACCACTGCCCTGGGGACCCTGTTCCAGTGCTCAGCGACTGTCTAGGTGAAAAACCTTTTCCTGATATCTAACCTAAACCTCCCCCGACAGATTCACGCTGTACCTGAAGGGAGCCCACAAGAAAACGTGGAAAGACACTATTTACCACGGCAGGTAGTGACAGGACAAGGGGGAACGGCTTCACACTGACGGAGAGCAGGGTTAGATTGGATATTGGAAGTTTTTCCCTCTGAGGGAGCTGAGCCAGGCGGGGAAAGCTGCGGGTGTTCAGCCTGGAGAAGGGAAGGCTCCGGGGAGACCTCGGAGCCCCCCCCAGCGCCTCAAGGCGGCTCGTGAAAAGGTGGAGAGTGACTTTTTACACGGGCAGATAGCGACAGGACAAAAGGGAACTGCTTTAAGCCAAGAGAGGAGAGATTCAGGCTATACGCGAGGAAGAAATTTTTTAACAACGAGGGCGGTGAGGCCGTGGCGGGGCGATCCCTGGAAGCGCCCAAGGCCAGGCTGGAGTGGGCACGGATCGGTCTAGCGGGAGGCGCCCTGGGGTGGAACGGGGCGAGTTTTGAGCCCCTTTCAGCGCCAAGCCATCCCTCATCTCCGCGGCCGAACATCCCCTCACGCTGCCAGGGCAGCGCGGCGCATGCGCCATTCCTCTCCCCCCCCCCCCTCCCGGCAGCGCGCAGGCGCGCGGGCCGCCCCCGCCCGGCACGGCGCACGACGGGCGGCGGAGCCCGCGCCCCCCCCGCGCTCCCGCCCCGGCGGCATGAGGGGACGGCGCGGCCGCACCGAGCGAGCGGTAAGCTCAGCGCGCACCCTGCCCTGCCCTGCCCTCAGCCCCGCCGCCGCCGTGCCCCCGCGGCAAGTTTCCCATTGTCCGCCCGCTGCCTGCCGGCTGCTCTCGCCGCTGACCGCGACGAGCCCCCGGGAGCGGCCGGCGCTGCCCGTGGCGGTGGTGGTGGCTGGGGGGATGAGGGTGGTGGTGGGGATGGTGGTGGTGGTGGTGGTGGTGGGGCGGGGGGTCGCGGTCCTCGGGCGGGTCACGGCGGCGCCGCCGCGGCGCTCCCGGGCCCTGGACGGATCGCCCCGGGGCAGCGCGGGGATGTCACAGCTGTCCCCCCCATCCCGTCTTGTCCTCTCCCGGAGTGTCCCGGCTCTCGCAGGGGCTGTCACAGGTGCGGCTCCCCCCTCCGCCCCCCCCAGTCCCGTCCTGTACCCTCCCGGAGTGTCCCGCATCCCGCGGGGGATGTCACTGGTGTTCCCCCTCATCCTTTCCCGTCCCCTCCAGGCGGGTCCCGCATCCCGCGGGGCGGCGCGGGGCTGTCACAGGTGTCCCTCCCATCCCTTCCTGTCCCTTCCCGGGGTGTCCCGCATCCTCCGGCACACCGCGGGGCTGTCACAGGTGCTCCCCCCATCCCGTCCCGTCCTCTCGCGGCGTGTCCCGCATCTCTCGTATCCCCCTGGAGAAGCGTGGGTCTATCACAGATGTCCCCTCCATCCCTTCCCGGAGTGTCCCGCATCCCTCGGGACTACACGGGACTGTCACAGGTGTCCCCCCCACCCTTTCCTATCCCCTCCCGGCGTGTCCCGCATCCCTCCGGAGCAGCGCGGGGCTGTCACAACTGTCCCGTATTCTCCCGGGACGCGGCGGGGCTGTCACAGAGGTGTCCCGCTCCCAATCCCTTCCTGGGGTGTCCCCCCCATCCCTCCCTTCCCGGGGTGTCCCGGCTGCGCCGCGGCGGGAGGAAACGCGGAGTTTCTTTGTTGTGTAACTATTTTTTTTTTTTTTTTTTGTGCGAGGATTACAGAGGGCTTGCGGCTGTTTGTGCTGATTCAGGTGGTTTTTTTGTAAAATGCAGGGTAGTCATGGGTAAATTCCGCTCTGGAATGGGATGTCGGAGAACTTTCCCGCGGCTCCGGGGGTGGTTGTTGGCTCCTGCCGTGTCCGAGGAGCCGCCGAGCCCCGCTCCGGGGCCGGGGTCGCTCCCGCAGCGCTGCGGGAACGTGAGAGCGCGTTAAAGACGGAAAAGTAAAGCGAACTTACTCTAACAAACCCATTTCTCTCCAAAATGACTCTGGCTCGCAGCCCGCGGCTCATCCGCAAGTGCTGCTGCCAGGATTTTTCAATAAACGTAATTGCAGTCGAGAGAGTTCGGGTCAAGCCGGGGAAAGCAGACACGAAGCCTTTGGAGTAACTCCTCTCTGTGTTGCCAGTGAAATTTTTTCTGGCCGTATAGTGGAATTTTTCAGTTTCGTCCAGTTTGTTTTTTTCCCCAGCTCTCTCTTAAGTTTCTCTCTCGAAAGTTTTAATTAATTTTATTTGGCGGTCATAAAGGAATGCTTTGTATCACTGTGCTGTAGTGATTCGGTTTTTTCTTTCTTTCTGAAAACAGGAATTTTTAACATTTCTTTCTTAACCTCTTTTTGTCTTTTTTGTATTTATTTATTTATTTTTTAAACCCAATCCCAATTCGGCATGAGCAGGGCAGCCCACATACAGTGCTGGGGGACTGGGAAATGCTTCTGTGCCTCTCGCTGGGATGTGTCAGTGTTTGGTTCTCAGCAGCAGAACAGGAAGTCTCACCATCCTGACGAAGAGTCATAAACCCTGTTAAAGATTTGTTACTAAAAATGGCCTGAAAAAGTGCTAATTTAATGTCGTGTTTGGAAGAAGCGATAAGTCATTTCTGACAAATATATATATATCTATAGCTTTTCAAGGACCCCTTGGGTCTTAAAAAAAGTCGTCAGGGAATTGTGAAGGGTTTCCTGTGGAATTGCTCGCGTGGTACCACGCACGGAATAATTGTATGAGGAAATTGAAAATGGCTTCCTACGTCTGACAGATGGTTTTAACAATTTTCTTTTTCAGGTTTGAGTTGGCCTCACTAGCTGCAGCCATGGTGCAGAAGTACCAATCCCCCGTACGGGTGTATAAACACCCTTTTGAGTTAATTATGGCCGTGAGTATTAATTTTTGCTGTAATTTTCTTCTTGACACTCCCTTCTGTTGCTGAGTACTTAGTGGGCTCTGTTTCGTAGGTGCTGTAGAACATACAAAGCTGGAACAATAAGCAAAATATGAGATTTATGTGTTTTGATGGCTGCTTCTCTGGCCAGAGTGTTTTTTTTTTTTAGATAATGTTCTCTGATTTCCCTGAATTTTAGGTATAACTTACAGATGAAATTTACAGGTGATAATTTCCAGATGTATTTGAAAGTGAGAGCAAAAGTAGGCTCGAAGTGTACTGCCCAGTTGATTACTGGGAGCAAACTCTTCTAGAATGGGAGAAAGTGTCATGTACATTGATTAAAAGATTGTTGTGGTTGTGTCTTCATCAGGGTAGAGTTTACAGGGCTCGAGAGCACAAAGAAAGCTATGAAAGCAAAGATAAGCCTGAGTGAAAAAAGAGAAAGGACACTGGTGATACTTTCAGGGAAGGAAAGAAAAAAGCTTCTAGGGAGGTCAGAGAGATGAACAAAAAGCCTTTTGGCTGCATGGTTGCTAATTTGTGTGATAATGTTACAATAGTGATTTAAAAAAAAAAAAATCCTAATTAGGTTCCCTCTTCTTTCTCCCTCTCCCCTTCTCCCTCCCTCTTTTTATTAAACAAACAAAAAGGAAGTAGGTATTTGACATTTTAAAGTGTATTCAGCTGAAACCACAGCTGTGGGGCTCTCTTTAGTTACAAAGAGCAGTTAAGGAGCTTTTCCCTGATAAAACCAGTTAAAACTAAATCATAACCTAAATAATAATTGGTTTATTTCACTCACTGAAAAATACTATGTCTAATGGCCTCAGAGGAGAGTTTTAAAAGTGCTCCTAGTGTAAATATTTAGATAGATCACATGGTTTGGAGTGCAGAGTTCCTTATAAAAGTGATCCTTTGCGGTCTCAGGGCAAAAAAAAAGGATTAGGTCACTCTACAGGGAATACTTCCATTTCTTTTTATCTTACTCCTAAAGCTGCCTCCAGTATTACACATGTAGGTCTTGCTCTTGCAAACACTTCAAGGCAGAGAGTGGTTATTTTCCTGAGCACAGAAGAATCAGACTGTGATATGTTTAAGGTCTTTTAGGACCTTGCTACGCTGACAGCTGGGCTTCAGGTGGTTTCTAATTTAAATTTGATGGCGTATATATCTTCAGCCTTCAGTGGAGTTATACTGGCTCTTAGATCAGTCAGCTAAAATGAGTTTCTTGGACGAAATTCCCTGGCTGTTTGCTGGACTGATAAATCTTCACCTCGCTGTCGAACTGAAGGCAAAAATTTCTTCCCTTGAGTTATTTGTTCAAGGATATTTTGAGTCAAAATGCTGATATCAGGATTTTTCACAACTCTTTATTGGGTGTAATTAGAAGGACTTCTGATTATTAATGTGAACTGTAAGTTCTCCAACTGCTCTGTGTCTTGGGGGTAATATTTGAAGAATAATCTTTAACAAATATTAGGTCTTTCCTTACTGTAAGGCTTTTCTTTGAACAGAAAGAGGCTGTGCTACATATGCAATTAGGATAAGACATTAGTTGAAAAAAGTGAACTAAGAGGAGAAGAATGTTTATAAAAAGAAACAGCTGAACGAGATCCTTCCTGGGACTGGAGGTTTAGATGAGTGATAATACACATGATTTATTTAGTCTGTGTCAGGGCAGTGAGTTATCACTTGAACTTGTTCAGAATGTGAGCACTGGATGAACATCCTCCTCCTGCCACATCGCTTCTGATTTTTAAAACTTGTGAAATTCCTGGAGGTGATCCATCCAAACTGTCTGTGCATTTTGTGAAGGGTGTAGAGGAGCTCCATGAGCCAAATCCTGCAAGGAGTATAAACAGTGTATGATAGCTTGATGCTTTGTTACTGTTTTGTTACTGTCTTCCCTTGGTGGAATACTGATTGCATAAGTTGATGAAGTATTTCTGGAATATTTGTGTCAAATTTTGTGCTCACTAAGGTGGAAGCACTACCTTGCATATTCTCAACAAAAAGGTGCTATAATGTTGTTTTAACAGTGCTACCAGCTCTTCTGAAACGAGGTGCCTGGCCTGGTGTATACCAAGCTTGAATTTAAAGCACCCAACAGTGACTTGACAATATGTTTTATTTGATTCTTCACTTCCCCTCTCTTTTATTTGCACCCAACCTCTGAGAGAAGAATGTGTCCTCAAACAGAGGTTTAAACCCACACACCAGAGATACTCACCTGTCAGTAAAAAGCCTCTAGGAGAAACCTTTGTTTGGGGAATGTGGCAGCAGGGTTCTGTGTGCTGAGTTATCTAGCAAAAATCACTGTTTCTAGCCTGGGTCTTGTTGTGTGGGATCTCATCTTCGTCTTAAGGTGCTGAGTACTTTTAAAAACGTTATTTGGCAAATTGTCCTCCTTTTCCTGGGTTTTCTGTGGAACTGAAGAGGTAATTCATTCTGTAGAGTAGCAATGAAGTTCACCAGTGTCAGTGAATTGATGTAGACTTCACTATAAAGATTTCCTGGATGATACGTGTTCCAGTTACAAAGTGGAACTCATTAAGTCAAACTAATATTTAGCCTTCAGACAGAGAAATCAGCATTAAATTCTTCTTTTCTACCAGCAACCGAGTGAATGACACTTGCAGAGTGGGTCATTTAGATTACAAAATTCCTATTTGCCCACTTTTCCTTTCCTGGGTTTCCAAGAGGTACTTGAGGGAGAATGGAGCACAATCAGCATTCCATTCATGGAGCTCTAGTGTGTTTTGAGAGAACTTTGTTCTCTCTGTGAAGTGTGAGTGCAGCTCTATATGAAGACAAAAAATTGAATTTAATTCCACTTTGATCTAAGCCAAGATTGACAAGACAAGTGCTTTGCAGACAGTTATGTTATAAAGACTTTTAAAATAGACACAGTCAAAATTCTTTTCCTGACTCAAATTGATGTTGCAAATAAGTTTCTCTGTTAATACTCCTCCACTGAAATCCAAAACTCATTTGTTGAACCCTAATATATCTCTGTGGCAGTGTCCTTGAAGGCATAACTCCCTGTCTCCCAAGTCTGGGAGGGCACTGGGGAGATGCTGTGGTGCTTTCAGGAGATCCATCCTGAAAGCTTCTTGCCTTCCTTCATCATTAAGGGCCAGCTATGTAAAATGTAGTACGAGCTGCTTCCCTTGGAGATTTCCTTTTACTGGCAAATTGTGTGGTTCCAGATAATACCTAAGATGCAAATCTTGCAAGGAAACTGTCCTGAACTTGAAAAGACTGCAGAATCACAGGCTAGAAATTACCGTGTTTTGGTCTGACACACCTAACACAGGCACGATGATTTCACCAAATATTTTCTGAAGCTGACACAATTATTTTTGGCTGTTCTGTGGCGTATCTGTTATAATTAACTTCTTGAAATCTCTGTGTTAGTCTGTATATATATATATGTATATATTAAAAAAGCACCCAGACCAACAGCTTGCACAGCTGTTCATCAGACTGAATAGAATCTCGCCTGGCTTTTCCTCCTGTCCCTGCTGGAGTTTACGTAATGCTGGAAGCAGCTGAAATGTGGAAAAATGGCTGTTTACTTAGACTCACTTGTCAAGTTACCAAGGTTAAATATACTGGAGAAAAAATGGGAAGCTGCTTTTATAAAACTTCTAAAGATTACCGATTCAATTTTTTTATATTAGCTTAAAGAGGTTTATATTTAAAGTAATACAGGGACTTTGCTGAATAAGTAGTTCTTAATATTAAAAGGCAGTTAAGAACTTGAATCTTCCTTAACACACAAGAGGCTAAAATTAACTTTGGAGATTCGCAGCTCATTTTCAGTCTGACATACTTTAGATAATTCCCCTTGAGTTTAATTTCCAAAGTAAATTTAAATAATGAATAATCAGCTGCAATGGCATTCCAAGGGTGGAATGCAAATGGAAAATAAATAAGATTTTGGAAAAAACACACACTGAATCAAACCATTGACCACAGGGATTTTTTTTTTTTTTCCAGTTTCTGGAAGCTCTGTGAAAAATTTATTGCTCTTCAGCCCATTTAGAAAAAGACCTATTTACAGAACAAATTACTTAGTTTCAGAAATAAATGTGAATAAAAAAAATCAATCTCAACATTTTTCCTTTGTTCTGATGGAATATCCAAAGTATCTCAAGCATGAATCTTTCCTAGTAAGTATAATGTGTAGTGCCTTTCATTATATTATCATTTTAATGGTTCAGATTTGCTGCTTTTGGACAAACAGGCTGCCTGGCTTTCTTTGTTTTTATAGATCTGAAAAAATAGTTTTTAAGGTCTAGCTTATGAATTAAAGTATCCCTAAATTACAGGTAAGTAATAAGGTTGTAGATGGCATAAATACGCTTCAGTGATAGAGTAGATTAGAAAAAGAATTATCTGTTTTTTTCAGATTGACAAATCAAAGTATAATCCCTTGATCTAGACTGTAATGAGCTTCCTGATCAGGCAGTACGTTATCTTGTCATTATAAAAGTTATTACTTGAAAAAGTAGTTTAAAACAACCTCAAACTGCATCAAGTGCCACACCTGCTCATAGGTCCTTGCAATTTTTATTCCTTCCAGTCTCATTTTCTTTTTCCTGGAAAAAATGCATTCCACACATCACGTGAAGAGGGGCCGAGAGGCTGGTGAGAAAAAGGAAGCTCTTCTCCAAGTGCTTTTGAAAGCACAAAGTAGGCTTTAAATGTGTGGAGAAGCATATGTAGGATTTGTCTTGGGTGTTTCAATCCCAGGGAAGGGAACAGCCTGAGTGTCCGCTCCCAAAACTTCTCAGCTGTTTTCCCTTCTGATGCAGGACTCCCAGACTCTCATCTACTTTGCTTCCTGCTTTTGTTAAAAACTCAGGCTTGTTTGCTATTGGAAATGTGTTGGTAAAACTGCAGTGGAGCAGAGCCTTGGGTGGAATTTCTGATTTTTTTATATGAAGTGCCCGCAGTTTCGCTCCTGGTTTGTGTTGTTGGTGCTCTCCTGTGTCAGCACACATCGTAAAGAACAAATGACTCTTTGGCCACTTGTTTGGAATGAGCTGTGGGTAACAAACAAATGGAAGAGTTCACTTGACCACTGGGGAAAAATATTGACTTAGCAGCCTGCTAACGGTGCAGTTTAAGTGTTATTTCATAACTTGCTTAGATATTTCCATGGCTGGCTGTTTCCTGTTTTGGTTTTTTTTTTGTGGGCAAACACATGACCTGACTGGGGCTGACAGCTGCAGTTCTCTTGTTCACCAAACCCTTTTAGTCAGTTTTTAACAAGTCTTTTACACTTTAGAAGCTAAACCACCACTACTGTCACACTACTGAAAGGTGTCAGTAGAAGAGAAATGCGTATCAAAACACTTCTTGTTGCTTTGTTCTGAAAGCACTCCCAGCTTTTCACCCTTTGCAGGTGTTTTAGCTCTGCTGTGAAGTGCTGCTCTGGGTTCCGCTGATCAGCCAGATGAGGTTTCCTTTTGAGTTAAAACTCTTAAACAGGTGGGAGTGTGGCAAGGAAAGAAGTGGTTACACATTCTGGAGAGTCCTGGATGCTCACGGTACTACAGTTACGATCTGGAAAAGGTGTGACTTCATGCCCATGGTCTAACACGTGGTTAGCCTTTAAGGAGCATGTGTAAAAGCCTTCAAAACCCAGTGGGAAAGAGAGATGGTTATTTTTTCGGTGTTAATTAGAAAGAACATATTCAGTGAGAAACCGGGGTTGCCTGGAGATTGGAATGAGGTGTTTCCCTATGGCGTGGCCAGCTCTGTGCACCTCCAGCATGGACAGTCTGTGCTCCCTGTTCTGTGGAGCTCTTACACTGAGGAGTATCTGAACTGCTGTGCTTTTAGGAAACAAGCACTTAATGAAAAAGGGGGTGGAAGGAGATCCTGAGGGACTGGAGGCCACCCCTGAGCACTTCCCATAAACCACCTTCTGTCAGAGTCCAGGGTTTGGAACGCAGGATTGAGGGGGTGTTCGCTGTAACCAGGATTACTCTTGCTCTGCACATAGTTCGGATTCAGCGTGTTTCTGGGGGGAAGGCTGGCAGGGTACTCTTTAAACTGTTGCATTCTGAATGTAGGATGAATCTTCTGAGAATATGCAAGGAAATCTGTTAATTAGCTCAAGTTGAAATTAATTACAGGTTAGTCTTAAATGGTCTATTTTCTTTTTTCCCAAGTGAATTTGTCTTCCAATTTTTCATGTAGTTTAAAATTAGTCTGTATGTATTCTAAATTGGGAACCAGGCTGTTAAGCTGAGTTATTAACTTTTTGTCTCATTTTTGTGATATAGTTAAGACAGGTCGGGTTAGCAGCTCATGTAAAATGTTAAGTTAGGCCTGTTACAGGTAATTTAACAATTTGGCTTTCTCACAGTCAGTCTGCAGCTGATTTCAGTCAGTGGTGGTTGAGGTCAGAGCCACACCAAGGACCCACACTGGTGGAAGATCTGGTGGCAACATGGTTGGGAATCTTGTGTTGGAAGAACCATCTGGCATTATCTGGGCTCCACTGCAGCGTGGGGCAGCGCTGCCAAAAGACAAGCAATGAGCCATCAAAATTTCTCTGGAGTTCTTGGCTTTTCTCTGCATTGCTTTTGCTCGAGTAATGCTGATTTCAGCCTGGTCCACAGAGGTTTTCAGCCTGTGGTTCACGGGCTCTCTGTTCTAAGGGTCAGAGAAACATCACCCAGTATGTGGTTTCCCATTATAGCTCAGCTGGCGTTCCAGGTTGCTGCTCTTGCTTTCTTGCAGATACAGGGTCATCAGTTAGGGAGACAGGCTGGTCAAAAGCTGTCCTGGAGGGAAGGAAGATAAATAAACCTTGTTGGCCCAATTGCTGAGCACCCCTGTGGGAGCAGGTGCTCGTCCCCGCCGTGCTGTGGGTGAGCTCGTGGCATCAGGCCCCAAGGAAGAGCGAGTCAGCAGGGCATTTGTCGGTCCATATTGTGCTGTGGGAGCCCTGGATTCCACGGGGAAATAATTAGGGATCTGCAGTCTGAAAAATGCAGAAGCCGGCTTCTCTAACAGTAGAGAGAAGGGGCCATTAGAAACCTGATTCAGCAGTTGTCAGGTATTATTTAGCAGTGCAAAGTACTTGCAAATTGTGCTTAATGGCTCGGAGTTGTGGGTTCTGAGAGTTCCTTTGGCATGAAGGGGCATCTGTCCTCACTTTAGAAAAGTAAAAATTAAAAATTTATATTTTGTGGGCTCTAACAGGGCCACGTGGGAGCGGGCTGGCTGTTCTGCTTTGTATTCACGTGTAAAACTTCATATTTGAGCATTCTCTGTCTTGGATTCCTCTGGGGTTTTACTTTATGATAATTAAGTTTGGGTTCTATGTATCAGCAGATTTGAAAATAAAAATATCACAGGGCTGTTGGAACCTACCAGTTTTAACTCTGGTGGCAGCAGAGGGATCGTAGGAGGGAGCAAAGAGAAGCTGCCCTTCTGTATTAAAAATGAATTTTTATTTAAGCAGTTTTAATTCTTAATTATATACATCTGTGTTCTCTTAAAGTAGCATTTCAAGGCTTTGTCGTGGTCAGATTTATGAAGCTAAATATCTAAATCCATAGGGTTATAGATTACCTGTGGGATAATTCCAACAGTTTTCATTCTGACATAATTTATATTCTCAATACTCAAGTATAGATGCTTTTGGAAATAGATGCAGATCAATTTGTGTAGCAGTTGAAAGCTGCATTGCAAACCTCAACGTTTCAGCCTCTCTGATAACTTTCTGCCTTGCCCAGTGCCTCTGTAATATTAGATCATATCACTTTGGTAATAATAGATCTCATTCTGGGAAAATGATTATTTCCCTGGTGATGGTCAGGATGGCGACGTGCCATTTCTAGTTGTTTGTGCCACGGCAGAAGGGAACGGTTTCCTGATGAGAGCACTTGCTTTCTGGAGTGCTTTGTGTCTCTCCATTCAGTGTAAAATGGGAATGCCGCAGACATTCAGTCCAGCTCAGGAGCATCAGTCAGCAGAACCTTTTCCAGAGGACTTTTTTTTTTTTTTTCCTGGCTATTTCATTCAATGTGTAAATTATACTACATGATTTGCAAAACTGTCTTTGCTGTGCAATTCATTGGCTTGTAGATAAATTCTTCATTGCTGAATTCGTGGCTCTCTGAAATTACTTATGTCAGTTGAAGTGTTTCATGGTCTGCGTGGTGCAGCCACTGATGTTGTAATGAACAGGATTTAGAACAATTTCACTTGAACTTGTTTGTTCTGTGGTGGCTAAACCGATTCATGCTTTTGTTTGCCTTTATTTGCTGTGAAGGAGGGTAAAGAACAAAGAATTGATTGTCTATAATCTATATTATAATAGCTTTTTAGAAGAGAATCAAACAACTCCAAGCTGTTCTTTTTCAATTGGCTTGTGTTTGAAGGTAGTGCTATCTTTGTCTGTATTTTGTTGGGGAGCAGATCCAGGGGTGCAGAAGCTGTACCACCTTACCCTGCCAGTGGTATTACCTGGTTATTGAGACCTGAATGATGTTTTTGGTCGTGGGGAAGGGGATTGTGTTTGTCTCTTAACAGGGACCACAGAACTGAATTGCACCATAAGACCTCTCTCACTGGAGTGCTGCGTTCCTGGCAGTGGCCAAGGGCAGCATCTGCCTCTAGGGGAGAGGATAAGAGTGAGATAAACATATGGTAACACTCTCTTAGGATACTCTCTCATCCTCCAGCAATGTGTCTTGACAGCCCTTCTGGTCCAGAGTGTGCCGTTGTCTGTGATAACGTTGCATGCGCTGGATTTCTTGTGCCTCCCCATTCCTTTCTGGAGCCAAGTGAGCTCTGTCATGACACCCTGACAGCCAGTGCTTCATGACAGTCCCTGTCAAGAGATAGATCCCTTCTCTAGAGCCTGGCTCTGGCTCAGCCTCCCTCCTCCTTCTTGTGTTGGAAGAGGCAGTAAAACCAAATTCTGTGCTGCCTTCCCTGGTAGATCTGTCAGGTATCTCCCTCAGTTTTCAAATACTCATTTTCATGGTGTTGAGTCTGTTCAGTAGTTTATGGTGTCATATAAGAAACCCCTGCTGTTGATCTTCCACCATCAGTTTTTAACCTTTCTGAGGATCTCTGATACATCAAACATGGATATAAGGTAAAGAAATTTTTTTTTGTTCTGCTTCGCTTCCCAGCTTAAGAGCCAAACAGCCTGTGGACTTCAGACTGCATTTTGATGACATTCCATTGGCATTAGTGAATAGTCAAGATTTAATTGGTGTACTTAAAAAAAAATTAATTGGTTTGCTTAATAGAGTATGGCTGCTTTCTGTCTGGAAGGTGATATCTTGCTGGTCCAAAAGCCAAACTGAGACCTTTACATTAGTTGAGCCGTGCTGTTTATCTTGAATTATGTCCTTTTGGCAAAGCTCAGTGTACTGATTATGGTCTTGGAAGAGTGAAATCACCATTGCAGGGCTTAGAGGCCAACTGCCTCCGGGCCAAATGAAAACCTGGTGGGTGAAGTCTGAGGCAATGAAGTCAAACCTGTTTCACTGAACCTTCGTGGGGAGGGGGGATCTGACTGGAGATCAGGAGACTTTGTTCTTTGTGGTACTACAAGTCCTGGTTAATTCCTCATTAAACCAGAGGTTCTGAGCCCATACTGTAGCAGTACTGTAGTTATCCACTCCTAAATTAAATTTGGTCTACACAGTAATAATTTTATTTAAAATAACCTAACATATTCCAGATGTTAAATGTGTTTTAACAGACCTTCTTATTGAAAGTGTCTGTGATTCTAAGACCAAACAAGTGATGAATACTAATTATAGGGCTCATAAAAGTGAGACTTGACCGTGGTACAATAGAGCAGTAAGGAATATTTTTGATTGTTCTAAAAATAGATCCTAAGTAGACACAGTGGGATTGCAGCTGAATTTTAAAGTAAAACTTTGGTTCCTCTTCAGAGGAACCAGACATGCAATTTTGTTAACTGGAAGAGGAAAGGGGAAGCCAAGTACCAAATTTTGCTTTCCCTGTGACAGCACCTCGTGTCTGGGAGATGCCTGTTGGCAACACAGAACACAGTTGTGATTGTTCAGCTGCTGTAAGACAAGTAATGGTTATTTACAATAAGTGGTGAGACAAGCCTAATGGTTTACAGTCGTTTTTATGTGTGTCTCTTAAAAAATTCAAAGAAAGATATGTTCCTGTGTTATGTAAAGGTTTGTGTATTGCCAGTGTTGCAGGGAAATAGGAAGTGCTTGGGAATAGCTCACATTCCCCAGTAGTCACATGTCAGTCTCCAGGCATTTAAGCTTTCACTGGCCTGTCGCCAGCCTGTGCTGTGATGCTCTTTTGGAGGTCAGCCTCCTCTCCATAGTACTTTAACCTTGAGCCAAAACAGTCGTGTCCTGTGCAATTGGGGTCAGAAGCCAAGTTTCCTATGGTAGGAACTCCTGAAGTTGACTGTAATTGCAGGGCACGTTCTGTCACACGCAGTGTCGTGCTCGGAGCTACGTGGCTTCTGGGCCAGACTGATTTCCATCTGTCTTGCTTGGAACACAGGCAGGGCAGACTTTTTTTTTTTTTTTCTGAACACAGAGTGGTTTTGCAAATGCATTTAATATAAACGAGTTACCGTGAAATTTCAAGTCCATCTGATACTGCTGTTGCCCCCACTGCATCAGGCAAGGTCTGTGTAGACTGAAGGGCGGTTTGGAGCAGCAGAGCTGCGAAGTCTGTCCTTGATATTCCACCTTCAGCCTAGATCAGAGCAATGCAAGTTGCTTTCTTTCTAACCAGCAATTTGATCTTGGTTTCTCAGTCATAAGCCAGCCTAACCTGAGTGATCAGGCTTTCCCAGCTTACTCCAAAGGAAAGGAAGATTAAAATTATTTTATTTGCATGTAGTGTGGTTGAGTTTTCTGCCCTTAATCTTCTGTTTTTCTTGAGGAAGAAGTAGTACTTGCCCAACTTCTCTATTCCAGCTTCTCATTTTAGAGATTTGTGTCTCAAATTGGGCCAAGCCTGCAATTGAAGTTAGGCTTGCTCACTCTTTAGTGGAGTGGCACTGTGCTTTGGGCTCTTTTGGGCTGTCTGGGCTTCCCAAAGGGAGGAAGAGAATTAATGATTCTCTGTGAGTGCCTGGGAGGCAAAGGAGGTTTAACTCCAAAACTCCTACACAGGCTATCCACTTTCTCGTCATACCCGCCCTGGTCATTACTGTGTTGTCTGAAGATGGACATTCAGGCTCCCAGACAAAAATGGTGTCAAGTATGACACAATTCCACCTGTGCAGATTTATTTAGGCAGACCACAGATGACTCAGATCTGTTTTAAAGAAACCACTCTTCAAATGAAAGTTCCCGTTGAGGCATGCCTGTGGTTCTTGAAGATCCTCCTTTAACAGATAAAACATGGAATGTTAGCCCTTGTCTTCAGGTCAGATCCTTAATCCCCAAACCTTTCGTCCCGCTGCATCAGTGCACCTTTTACCACCAGCAACTGGAACGAAGCTGCATTAAATCACTGAAGATGTAATTTTTCTCTGGAAGAACATGGCATCTCTGCGTCTAGCAGTGTGGTTCTTAGGTAGTTAAGAGCCAGTTCCCTTCCTGTTTCATTGCATGCAACATCAGCCCCTGTAATTTTACTGGTAAAGCTTCTCTGTGACCACTTTTCTGACATGAAAACGCCCAGAAGGGTACAGTGAGAGGGATAAAGTTCTGATCTGTGTAGAAAGAGCCTGTGTGGGTGGCTTGACTGGTCCCATCCCTCCTCTGAGAATGGAGGTTTCTGTCTGGCTGTTTTTTCCTGGTGCAGGAAGGAGGCCCTTGCCTTGCCCCGGTGGGTTGGTGACCGCAGTTACGTAACGCGACGGCGAATCACCAGTAAAATTCCACTTACCTAGAAGATTGCCTCATAGCCTGTTTTGGATCTCCTGCTTTATTTATAAGGCCTAAATTATTTTAATGAAATATTAAAGTATTAAAGTAACTTTATTCATGCTTGAAAACGCTGGGTGCCAAGGCTGAGATTCACCAGCCAACAGATTGATGCTCCAGTACAGAGGCAGTTTGCTGCAGAGCTTGCAGTCCCCCAGTAACACTTTGCTCCTGTTTTTTGCCTTTTCTTCTATCCCCACCTTGTTTTTGGTTTCTGGTAGTCTTAAACAAATCTGTGCTTTGTTTAGTATAACCCAAACTTGTCAAGAATGCTTACTGAAGAAATATATATATATATTATCAAGTGCTTCCTAGAGTAAGCTGAGAGTTTTACTGATATTCCACGGTAGGTGCTGTCTAAATGGAGCATCCTTTCAATAAGCTGCCTGTGAAATCCTTCTGATTTCTGGCTTGTGTTCTGGTTGAAAAATGAGCACTTATTTGCTTCCCATTTACTTCACAGAGAAGGTAAACTAGAACTCTGGAATGTGTGTAAACTTTTTAAGTTGCTACAGGGAAAGGCTTTTGTTTCCCCCTGAAATTGTTGCTATCTTCTCAAGGCTGGGTTTGATGTCTTCTATAACTTTTAATAACTTTTTTTCTATAACTTTTTAAATTTTGATGGAAAAGAACGAGTTCTGACTCCTGCTAATGAAGTGATACTAATATTCACAATCTCATCTAGTTGATTCTTAGCCTCAATTTCTAAAAAATGTTCTGTGCAAAAAAGGTACTTGTCACATACTCTCCTGTGATTGACAGCTAAGATAATACCCCAAAGTCCACTCTGTTTGGGAAAATGTTTTGTGCAGTAAGAATATTTTTGTTTAAAACGCCAGGTTATGCATTTTGGTCTGGATTTGGAATGTGCTTAGAGCCAATAGTGATCGACACTGTAACCATGGAAGTGCTGCCTGAGCTACAGAGATGGACAGAAATGCCAGTACTTGTGTGTTAGTGGGGTTACATTCACTTGGAAGTGCTTTATAGCAGTTTAGCACATGAAAGGTCCCGTTGTCAGAAATCCGGGGTAGTGTGTGATGTGTTGTGTAAGCAGCGCTTTAACTGGGAGCTGTCGAGCCCGGGGTTTCCTTTATAATACCATTTCATGATTTTTGTGATTGTCTGTGTGTACAAACTATTGTGATGCCTGAAACTTAACAGGAAGCTGTTCCTCTTACACTGCAGAAGACTCCGAAGAGATTAAATAGGTGTGAAGTAGCCTGGACTGTGTCTGCAGAGCTGCGGGGAGATAAAGCTCTGCTATGTGTAACAGAGCTTTGCTCCTTGTCAGAAGCCACAGGGAGTCTGTTCTGAAAGCTTGTTTTGCTTCCCCATGTACATCCCTCACGTGCTTTGGATGAGTAGTGGTAAGTGCTGTCTGGAGCCAGAGGCCAACAAAAAATTCTCTAAATTTTAATGGTCTCAGCTGGAGAACCTTACGGGAGCTAAAGCACAAAAGTAACTTTCTCTGCCGTTTCCTGACTCTGTAGAGATTTTTAATCCACTGAATCAAAGCCCTTCATACAAGATTACAAAGCAGTTATTGAATTTAAGTTTAGTCTTTGTGGGTTATTTTGTCATGGTTATGGGCAACATCCTCATTGTTTTGAGGCACTTTGTTTCAGGAATTTGAGGAATGGATGTGAAGATGGAAGGTTTCTTGGCTGTGTTTCTAGGATTTGAGCAGCAAATTGCTGTGCCTGCTTGGTATGACAGGCCTGTTAACCTATTTGATAGAACAAATAGGTATTGTTTATTCAGTGGTGAGTCCACAAGATGACTTTAATAGGTAGAGTCTATTTGAAATGTGCAAAAACTGGGTATTTGCTTAACTTGAAAGTACTGTGGGCTTCTAATACAGCTAAGTGTAAAAATGAGCAGAACAGTCTTGCCCTCTTCTTCATATGAAGTATTAAGATCTGAGGCTTTATATAGTTAAGCCAGGGGGGAATTTGAATGTATTGGAATAAATCTCTCGTCCTCTTTCTGTGTGGACGTTTGCAGGGTTCTAGTGGGTCATTTGTAGCAGTGTAGGGTCTGAAATCTTTTCCAGTGAAACCTGATTAAATCAAGAGAACCCCTTTAAACGAGTATAAGTATCAAAAGAAGACAAGGAGGGGTAGGGATTTTGGTCTTCTGTGCACCTGATAAAACCTTTTCTTCCATGCAGGACTCTTGAGTGACAGAGGAACAGTCAGGGCAAGAATTTAATGGCTTTGGTTAATGCCAGGCTAAAAAAGGTTTCTGGTCCACGTCTACTTATAGATGGTTTCATTTTCCTGAGCTCCTGGTTTCCTGGAGAATTTCTCAGGAATTTTCATTTCCTTTCCACAGAAGGAGAGGCAAGTTGAGGAAGCTCAATTTACTGGCTGTTAACCCCGTTAAGGCTTTCAGGTGCTTTTCTCCAGACAGGCATACTGTGAAGAGCGAGTCACTGTAGCACTTCATGCTCCAACGGGGCCCAGTGAAGCCCTGGTGGTGTTAATGGAATGGTTTCTGTGGTGACCTTCAGTGTTTGTAGGTGTCTGGGCTGCTGAGAGCACAGGTTATTTAACAGCTGTGAGTGTTCCAAGCACAGGGAATGCTTGGAGACTGTGCAGGATCCATTAATGTCTGTGAGGCCAGGACTGATTCAGTGTTAGTCTCTCATGAATCAGTTGAGCCATGGATTTTCTGAATATAAGAGACATAGACCTAGGCTGTAAATCTGAGCACTACTTCAGTGCAGTACCATAAATATGGCATTTTAGGAATCTGAATGTCATGCTGCAGTACATTTTTGAACCATTGACAACTTTTCTTCCCAGATACTCTACCTGAAAGCTCTGATCGCTGCATTGGAGAAGAGCCGAGGTCATTTCTCCGTCTTGCTTCACTTGCTGTTGGAGAAATTAATTAGCCTTCAATTAGAATTCATGAACAGCATCTGTGCAGAGTAGATTCTTGTTAGCACTTGTCTCATAATTTGTATAATAATGTGTTTTTGTGTGGTCTCTTGAAAAAAAAAGACAAAAAATAGAACTCCAAGGACTAAAAAGCCATTGTAATTACAGTTCAAGGATTTGATGCATAATTGCATAAAACTTTCATAGCCCCCTTTATGAAAATTTTAGACTAACTCTGTTGTTTATGAACTTTAAGGAGTGAATGTATTCCTGCAAAGTAGAAGCATTTGTGCCATTTTTGGCAATTACTTGGGAATGCTTTGCTTTAAAAGACTGTATGTGAGCAGTGCTGTAAATTTACATTCTTAATGCACTAATGATCATTTAATTAGAAAGGCTGAGGTCAGCAGCACTTTCTACACTTGTGTAGTAAACAGGATCTCTTTAGCCTCTAAAATGAAGCAGAATGTTTGTCTTCCTGCTACTGGCTTGTCCTATTGATTTATTTTTTTCTCCAGTGTGACTTACAGAAGGGTTATTTGTTTTATCTTGGATACACTTAACAGTCACCATTAATACTTAAATGGCCAAATATCATCTTATACCACGGAACGGAGGGTGAAGACAATACATCCTGTTCCTGAATGACTTGTACCACTGTGGGGCAAAATGCTTTGCCTTTATTCTTAAAATCCTTGAAGTAGGTGATCCTTCACTCTTTTAGGTGAAGGATTATAATTTTTAATTCAAGGGGCTTCCACACATGGTATTTCCTGATGTACTTTCTCCTTGCTTAATCCAGTTCAGTGATAAATTGTTATGCAAACATTTTGTTTGTTGATCTTGCTGTGATAGCCAGCAGGTTCATCATTGGTGAGCCTTGCTGGAAAATCTTTGGAGGAGTGTCTTGTGTTCTAGTCCTAATTTGAACACTTTTAAACACTTTTTTTTTAAAGTAGAAATTGCAATGGAAGGCTTAAGTTCCCCCCCCTTCTTAAAGTTAAGGCATAGTTTTGAGAAAAGTAGTAGGGGAGGTCTCTTGCAGGTAATGTCCACTTCTACAAACACCAATTGTGCAGTGGGTTATCATCCCAGTACCCTGGAAGTCTGACTAGTGGTACCTTGATGGCATAGAGTGGGCCAAGATTTACAGAGAAACCAAAAATAAGGATGGTTAAACTACCCAGTGTTTGTCTAGGACCAGAAATGGTGCATAAAGGAAATTTTTGTGTTTCAGAGGATACACAGCCATTCACTGACAGGTCTGACCCCGCATCTCATGCTGGTGGGTTGTCTGTAGTCCCCACAAACTAAAGCATTCTTGGCCTTTTCCACAGAGAGAGTTCTAGAACTGAGCAGCTGGCCGAGCAGCCCTTGTTTCCCAGCGATAGCAGAATAACTTCTCTCTTTGTAAATGAGAATATTTAATGAAGTGAAAACGCAGTGGAGAGAAAAACCGTTTAAGCCTCCTTTGAGCAAGGGCTGCTGTGAAGCTGCAGTGCTGGGAAAAGGTCACTGCAAAAAGCAAAGTGTAACTGTGCTGCTGGGACTGGCTGGTACCACAAGCGTGTCCTTGGAGGACTGTTCCTCCTCCCAGAACTGGCTTCAGAGGGGGCTTTCTTTCCAGAGAGCTGATTCCCTCTATACTCAACATGTTTGTTCTTTCCCAAGCTGCAGTCTGGTTCACGTTCCTGTTGCTGATGCCTGGGAGTGTTACCTTACCAAAAAAAAAACCCTATTTCTAGAGCTTTTTGAGGTATATCCGCTCTAACCATCTGTTTTCTTCCACACACACCCCCGAGCCGATCACTGCCGTGTGAGCTCTCATCCTTCAGACACTGGCAGTGAGATCACACTGCCTTGTGCAAGTGAAATGATTTTTAAATGTATGGATGGATTATAAGGAGAGAGGTAGAGAGCTCTGACCGGCAGTGTGTCTGTGAGAGTTAATCCAGAATTGTTCCTTTCCGAATGCAGCTGCCAAGAACTTGAAACCCCTTGGTAGTCCTCCCATGAGCCAATGCTTTTCATATTGATCTGCAGTGCTCTAATGCAGGGGGAGGAAGGGATGCAGTGCAGGAATGATCAAGCTGCTGGAATGCAGCCTGTCGGGCCAGGGCAGCATCCTGCTGGAGCGACCCTTCTTGTTTCTTGTGTGTTCATGAATAATTCAGAAGTCCCACGTATTGCGAGTGTATAGGATTAGTGCCCACGCTTAGGCAGGTGCTGCAGGCAGGAATTTAAAGTTGGGATGTGGCACACATCGAGTGCTGCAGACTAGACTGGATTGCCAGGACGAATCTGCTCATGAGTTCTCTTGAGGTGCCCTTGGAGAATGTTGTGCGCTCTTGGAAGGTCACTGTCCCAGCGATTTTGATCAGAAAACATCAGAAAAGAAATAAGACATCTTAAGAGCTTGATTCGTGCAATTAAGGTGTATAAAGCAGTCAATATGTTTCCTTTTCCAAATGGTGACTGACGTTCCTGCTTATTCACTGCTTATTTTCAGTTAGAATTTCTCTTTGGAGGATTCAGCTACTAGAACAGTGTAGCATCAGATTGCTTGCAAGATTTTTATTTTTTTTTCTTCTTTTCAGTGTATAGAAGGTAGTTTTGAGTCATCTAATGGAAATACAGAACAATCGCTATCCCTGAAGGCAGGAGACTGCGAATGTATTAATCTGGCCAGAGAAGCTGAGTAATTTATTTGCATAAATGACTGACTTTTCCCACTGAAAGGCTGAACACATGCCTGTTATCGAGGTATTTTATTAGCCCTGGGCATGGCTTGAGAAGCAAAAAGCCAGAAGTCTTTGGTCCTCCTGAAGACTGGTTTGGGGTCAGACCTGGATGCTGTTTTAAAGGTGGTATGTTGAAAGGAACTCATTATTCCTGACAGTAGATTTCCAAAATCTAAGGGCAGCAGCAAGTACAGTTCCCTTGGCTATGAAAAATGACTGCGATGGGTTTAAAATAGTCTGACTTCTGAAATGCTTTCATGTCTTTAAACACAGCTGAAATACTAGCAAGGATAAAAGTGGAATAAATCCTGTTATTTTGACTCTCCTCCGAGCATGAGTTGCTAAGGGAAGCAGTTGGAAAAGAAGCTTTATTGCAGTGCTGTTTTGGTTGAAATTATGCCTGTCAGTGCTCTTGCTGTTAACGTGCATTAAGAAAGTTAAATTTGCAGTTCAAGCTGCTTCACCAGACTGTGTTTTTCTTGATGCACAATGCTGCTTTGAGTATATCAGAGTACACAAATGTTCCAGAGGCTGGTGGGAAGCTGTAAAAAGTACGTTATTGGAGAACTGCAGAATTGCAGGCTTAAAATAACTTTTTAACAGATCTGCACACAGGTGTCTCTCTCTCAGCCAAAGAGGTGTTGCAGCTTCTCATGTCAAGCCCAGCAGCAGCTGTGGAGGTTTTGAGGGTGAGCACATCTGGCCTTTTTACTTGTGCTCCACATCAGGATCTGCACACCGTATGTTTTACATGGCACAGGAGAAAATGATCCTTGCAACACCATTTTTAGGTGCACTGAGTCCTACAGCAGCAGCTTTTCATTCCTGTATGGAGTCCTTCAGGGTCTCCTGCAGCTCCTTTGCTTTTGAGGAACTAATTTTCTTTTGTGATTGTATTTGTAGAGCGAAATTGGGATCCTGAGACAAAGGTGTGGAATATCTAATGATTTTATTTGTAAAGAGAGACCTCTCTGCCCTGGTTTAATCTCAACTCTATCATACAGGGAATGTGCAGCATTTTATAATATACTCTGCTTTATCAGACTGCTGGAGGAACACTGGATAACACAGCTCAGTTATTTCCTGTCTGCAAAGCTGGATTTGAGGCAAAACTTCTCGTTCAAAACACTTCAGCAATGCAGCAAAATCCCTTCAGTTCTATTAGAAAACAAAAGCAGCGTTTGATCTTTCTTTAATCTTCTTGTGCTCTTTTAAGAGCTGCAGTCTTGGCGATGCATGTGCTGCCCTGACTCACGTGTCAGGGCTGTGTTGTACCACAAATTACAGGTTTCCTTCCTGGGCTGTGTTGGTCCGTGGTGAAGGAGGATCTCTCAGTGTCCTGAAGTGTTCAGCAGCGTTTCCCTGCCCGCTCAGCACTGTCTGACACATGTGGAAGACACAACTGTGCTTGAAATCAGATGGAATATTTTGATGTGGCCGTGGTTCACTATAATCACTTTTTATTCAAAGAGTGAATTATTCTGAGAAGTGATGCATTGCAAGGACATATTGGCAGTGATACATAAAAAAACCCCCAGACTAATTTAAGAGCCCAGTAAAATTGACTGTGAACAGCTTTCAGTGCTCTGTGTGCATGTTCTTTAGGGAGGAAGAATCCTGTGTCGCCCTTAATATCTTTGGAACCTTCAAGTAGTTTGCTGTAAGCGTTTAGCTTGCCAGCTTTTGGCAGATAATTATTTTGTTCTCTTCCAAATTGAACACATTCAGTTCAGTCTTCCCATTCAGAACAACAAATTCTTCTTGGGCATTTCTTTGTTCACAGTTCAGTAAACGCTCAGGAGCAGGTAATGTTCTGATTTGCAAGCGTTCACCGGGCTAATGAGAAGCGTTTTGAGAACTAAGGTGGGAAAAACATCAATATGTGCAATGAAGGAGACTTGCAAAAAGGCTTGGCATAGAGGAGGCTGTTCAGATGGGGAAAATTCACTGTCATCCAAATGTAAAAAATACTTTGAAAATAGTGAGAAAAATGTTAGATATGTACTGCCCCTGCTCTCCTGTCTATAAAAAATTGTTGTAACGAGGTCCTCAAATAAAACAAAAGTATTAACTGAAGCAATTTGAAAACCAGAACTACTTCTCAGTTTTGTTTCTTCTGGAAGTCTGTTTTCTCTTTCTGACCTAGGACAACATCTAACTGCAGTCGTTGCAGTGAAAATAGGGATTAATTTAGAAAGAATGCTGAGACTTGTTCAGTGAGAGAGCTGAGGTACTAAAATGTGCAGCCTTCTCTCCACAACAAGAGCCTTATAAAAGAAATAAGAAACTTCTTTGCCATGCTAATAGGACCAAAGAAAGAAGAAACTTTTTATACCATGTTAATAAGAGCCATCCCTCCTTTGTGCTGGAGCTGTGAGAGGTTTTTTTTCCCCACTAACGCTCTGTCACTTCTATTGTGCACACATCCCTGAGCCCAGAAATTATTGCTGCTCTTCGTTTAAACAAAACCAGCTGTGCACAGATGAAGTCTGAAGAAGGGACCGCGTGTACCCCCTGCCTTGGTTGTGCTTCTGGGGCCTGACAGAGGAGCTTTATGAACTCGGGACAATCATGCTGCAAAAATGGATTAAAAATATGCACGAGGGAAAAAAGCCGGCACTGTTTTAGTGCCTTGCCCCGCTGTCACCATAGTAACACTGCCTTCAAACTAGGTTTGAGCACTGGTAATAAACTGAAGTATTTTAATTGTTCTAAAGGGAGAATTAAGCGACCTTTTCTCCTCCAGGCCCACCATTGCATACTTTGTGCAGCTGTTGCTTATTTTGTTCCACACCCTCTCCCTGTTGGTGCTGCTGCCCGGCTGTATTCAGAGCAGTTAAAATCATCTAAAAGGGTGGGTATTTTAGCTCTTTTTTAAAGAGTTGTTTCATGGTGTCCTCTCAGATTTACTTTATTTAATCTTTCTTCTGCATTGGGACACCTTGCAAAATCCTATTCACCAAAGCCAATGAGGTTCTGATAACAGCAAAAATGAAGTAATTCAGGATGTGGAGAGCAGGCTAAATAATTAGTTACTTAAGAAAAAAAAAAAAGCCGAAGAGAAGCAGACCTGTAGTAGTGACTGTGAAAGAAAAGGAGTTGTGTTGTTTTCTATAGCCACAGGGGTTCTAAAACTAAAATTCAACGAGTTTACTAATGGCGATATCACCCCTTTTCCTCTTACTTGTTTTACTGATCCCAGATTCGTCACTATCCTGTTTGAGTGTGTCTGATTTAATGCCGTTTTCTGTCTGTGTGTCAAGTATTTAGGAGTTAACTTATTTAAATGACTTTATTCTTTCACCAGAATCAAAGCTGTTGCTGGCTCTGCATTATTGCAAAAGCTTTACATTTTCAGAAGTATGAAAGGGCCTCATTGTATTTGCAAAGACTGACTGACTGTTGTTGGACAAAACTGTGAGCTGATAAACTGCAGTGAAATCATTATGAACACTCTGCACAGGGAGCTTGAGAGCTCTATTAGCTTAAGAAATAGCTTTTGAAATGTTTTTATTAGACCTTTGGGAGCTGTAAGAAAATCCCCCTGGACAGCTTGGTGAAATACCGGTAATTAGCATATGGGGTTTTTTTTTAATCCTACATATAATTGTTTTGTGCTGTGGTATTTTAGAACTAGAGGGTCTTATTTTCCTGTTACTGCTGACAAGAGGGTTGTCGCCGCACTGAATGAACAACTTCCTTTTCGGAGGGAGGGGAGAAATGAGGTATTTTGTGTGTTTTAAAAACCGTTTTACTGGAAAGGAGTGTATTAATAAATACATTGGTTGGAATACACTGTGACTCTCAGCTGGAGTGTGGACTCAGTAAAGCTCAGCCCCTTCCACAGAAGCTCTGAAGGGCATTGAGACTTCAAATGCTGGTGACATCAGTGAAGGAATTCTATGGGCACCCTCGGGGATGAACTGTGATGGTCGTTTGTTTTCTTCTCTTTCCATCTGTGTAGGCATATGAAAGAAGGTTTCCTACGTGTCCTCTGATCCCTATGTTTGTAGCCAGTGACACTGTAAGCGAGTACAAGAGCGAGGATGAGGCCATCCATGTGATTGAGAGGCGCTGTAAGCTGGACATCGATGCACCACGGCTCCTGAAAAAGGTGATGAGCTTTTCAGTACCCATTTTGTACTTCTGGATGAATCCTTTCACATGGATAATGTATCTTAACACTGTCTACCTTCTCATCCTCAGATTGCAGGAGTGGATTATGTCTACTTTGTCCAGAAGAACTCTTTGAACAGACGAGAGAGGACTTTGCATATAGAAGCCTACAATGAAACCTTCTCTAATAGAGTCATCATTAACGAGCACTGCTCTTACACAGTGAGTAACAGGCTCTTGGTGGTGCCACAGATGGAGCTAGATCAGATTTCAGGACTCAAACAGAAGTTGGGTTGTTCTTGGCTTTTGCCTTGCAAGAAAAAATAACCAGCACACTGCCATGAGTGATAATTGTTGTCATAGTTAAATGTGACACGCTTGCTTGAAGAACTGAGACACGTTTGGCACCCTCTTGCTTGAGCATCTTCTCAGAGAGCAGAACACAACACAATTTGCTGTGTTTGACAGCTCTGTTTAGGCAAATCTGTGGTCTGTAACAGCAGTGTGGGACTTGGTGAGGCTGATGACACCCTGACAGAACTGTCAAAGGAAAGTTCAGCAGAGCTTGTTTGCCTTCTGCTCGGCTCAGGCAGAAGTTCATTGAGTCAGTTATGTATTAACCTATTTTTTTTCATTGTTCTTGGTCTTCAGAGCAAATGTTTCCTGATCCAGAGGAGTCTGGTGGCATGCCTACTGCTCTGCTCTGGTCATGCTTTATTCCTGAATAGCTTAGCCTATGCCCATAGGCACTTAAAGCACATGCTATAGCAATAGAACTTCAAATTGATGTTAAAGGTCAGATCAAAGCTAACAAATGTAACTAATTTATCTCTATTATAGCATTCCCTTTATGTACAGGTCATAACATTTTCTGTTGTGTACAGACCTGTGGTTAAAAGATCACTGGATGTCAAACCCACTTGACGCTTTTATCTGATTTTTTTTTGTTTGTTTTATTTCTGCTATTATTTCCAAGGCAAGTTTAAAAATGCTTTTCCCCTGCAGTTTTGCTGTGAAAGCTCTGTTTAAACAGGGGAAATGCTGTACAGAAAAGTGCATGTGGTTAAAATGTACAGAACACACACTTCTTGCTCTGGCTCTACTCAATTAAGAAATTACAAGGTAAATACAAAACCAGATTTTTAATGGAAGAATAAATTGTTTGTAGAAGTTCGTTCTTACTAAAGGTAATTGATAATTGAATTTATGAAAATACAGGAAGATTCTTACATGATGTTATTATTATTTGTACTTAGTTAGTCTGTACAAGCTGTTCTTGTATCTCCTGTTTCTTAAAGCAGAAGAAGCAAAAGAAGGGAAAGTATTTTTTTTTCTGTAGTTGTCTCCTTATAAAGTGCTGATAGTGTTCCAAGTCAATTTTAGCATGTTTTGAGGGGGAAGGGAACCCTAAGGACAGTTGCATGCTCAGAAATCCATGGGACAAATTCAGAGCCCAGCCCTGAAATGGCTCAAACAAGTCTGTTTTTGAACTGAGAGTTTAGAAAACAGCTTTTGGTAAAAATATCAGCATCACTCATAGAATGTAGGTTGGAAAAAACCTTTAAGATCAAGTCCAGCTCTAAGTAACAACGTGTCCATTCTGGGATGATCTCAGCAAACCTCGAGGTGAGCTGAGAGGAGAGGTGGGAGTGCTCTAAGACAGAGTATCAGCTACATGAGAAGTGTACACTTCCTTCTGTGGCCTAATCATGGGAAAAAAAACCCTAAAATAATTTTCATTCTATGAAATACTGAGGTACCTGGTAGGTCAATGAGGAGACATCTGTTGCAGGCTGTCTGTTGGGAACACCTCTGGACAACAGTGCTTGGAGGTGCTCCCACTGCCCTTGGTGCAAGGCTCCGCCTGGCTGAGCTGGCCCTGGGCTGTCAGTCCCAGCAGGAAGTTCACTGTGGAGGTTTCTACCCTGTTGCACAGATAACAGTGCAGTCCCAGCCCTTACCTAGAATGAGACAGTGTGTAAATGTGCCAGTCCTCTGGCTCTTGTCTGGTGCATTAGTGTTTCTCCACCCTCCTCTTTCTTCTTCATTTAAAAAAAAAGCCATAGGACCATAGGAGGGCTCCTCAGATTTTTGTCCTTTAGTGTTGCCTCTTCCCAGCTGTGTTTTTGCAAGTGAAGGAAGACACTGCAAATTCCTCCTGAATGTTTTTTTTGACTGTGTGAACCTGTAAAACGAGAAACATTTCAAGCAGTGTGAAGATTTAAAAAATCCCTAAATGGATAACTGAGCTGGATGATCTTTTTTAACTTGCAGGTTCATCCTGACAATGAAGACTGGACCTGTTTTGAACAGTCAGCAAGTCTGGATATCAAGTCTTTTTTTGGTTTTGAAAGCACAGTGGAAAAGATTGCCATGAAGCAATACACCAGCAATATTAAAAAGGTGAGCCTGCAGTTGGGAAGGAGGTGCCTGGCTCCCAGTTACCAAAAGTCAACGAGGCTGCTGCTAAGAAACAGGCTGCTCTTTTCAGAAAGCTGGGCTGCTTCCTCTTTAGCCCGGGGCAGTGTGTCTGTGTAGGCCTGTGTTTCAAGTGGAATCTTTACAGAGATCTGGCCACTTAATAGGTGTTCAGCCCAACCCTTTCTTTGTCTTAGGTGGGTGTTTTTTTAATGACTGAAGTAAATTTTCTTTTTTGAAGGGAAAAGAAATAATAGAATACTACCTGAAGCAGCTGGAGGAAGAAGGGATAACTTTTGTTCCTCGATGGACTCCTCCTGTCACATGCAAATCGGAGAGCAGCACATCCCACACAAGGAGACCAGTTTCACCTGCTATTAATATACCAGAGTCTGCCACAAAAGAGGGTTTGAACAACAAGGAGATCCTCAACACCTCCAGCAGCCCCTCGGAGCCCACTGCAGGAACACCAGATGGTATGGTGGTCTGAGGTGTTTGACTGGGGTTCTTGGTACTGTAGGGCCTCTCAGCACTGTGCAGCTTCTCGTGGGCAGCTGGAAAGCTCCACGTTGGCTCTTTGTTTGGTGACATGCGATGTTAAAGTGCAGGCTTGCCAAGTGACACGTGGGGTAGCTCAGGGAGCTGTTACGGGCTGATCTAGTAAATGGCGATCAGGTACGAGCAGAAAAACTCTTCGCTGTTCATTAGGTGGCAAATGAACAGCCTGCTTCTTGCCCTGAAATTCAGGGTTGGGTTAAACTGTAGGAGTAATGGGTAGGAAACAGCTGAAGCTTCCCTGGACACAGTTTTCTGCTCTATCTTCCTTCCCTTTGTTAATAAGGGAATTAGGGAAAATTCTTGCAACAGGAGATCGAAGCTTCTGTGAGTATTTCTAGAAGCATCAATCCCTGTGGTGCTCTGGAATGATGAATCTAAATATACTGGCAAAGTGCTTTTGAAAATGTCTCCTTTTGCTCCTTCCTTAGCTGTAGAAGGGGAATTTATCTTCTTGATTAAGGTGACTGTGTGCGTTGCCTTGCTCATCTTTCCATTGATTCAAAGAACCTTTAATCAATTCTGACTGCGCAGAGCACAGCGGCTGCTTCTCTGCCTGAGACAGCAGCATGTCACATCACCTGGTGCTTTGCCTGGGTCAGCCCAGGACCACTCTAATCCCCTGCACATCTCTCTTTAGACAAACTAGACGCTGATTACATCAAGAGGTACCTGGGGGACCTGACCCCGATGCAGGAGAGCTGCCTCATCCGGCTGAGGCAGTGGCTGCAGGAGACGCACAAAGGCAAAGTAAGTGACTGGTGATTCTCTGGTGGCTCAGGGTGTGTGATGTACAAAGTGGGCCTGATGAAACGTCTTGCCACACCCTTCTCCCTCCCGTGCCTGATTGTTCATGTTAAGTGGCCCTCCATGATCAAAACCTAAATTAAAACAGTGGTAACAGAAGGAGTTCATTGTGACTGCCCAGCTGACTTTACTGGCTGAGGGGCTTAAATAATTAGCGTGAAAGCCTCTCAGAATGTCAGTTGGACTATCATAGGACAATATCAGCAGTTTTTTAAGTCTTCCTGGTTGCTACAATAACCTTATTTTTGTATTTGTTTGCTTTGGCCAAACATCACAGTCTCAAATACTGAAAGGGAAGAAGTGGGGCCATTTAAATCACTGATAGCAAGGCTGGGTTTTTTCCAGTAGCTTGTGATTTGCATGTGTCTCTCAGCTTCCTCTTACTTAACAATGAAATACAGTCTGTGTTCTGTCCTGATTTATTTAAATTGGACCGACTTGGTATGGTCATACAGGTGGAAATGATTACATTGGAGTTCATGAAATTTTTATCTCCTTTATGAAGGTACCTGCAGTCCCTGACTTTGTTTCAAACAAAGGCTGATTTCCTTGAGTAGCTTCCAGTGTTACACACCCTTCTCCTGCATTGGTGCAGGGCTGCACATTTTTCAGCTTCTGTTGTTTGTTCTTCTGTTCTTGTTTCAAACCTTGGGTACAAAACTGAGTTTGTTTTGTTTTTCTTTTTTTTTTTTTTTTTTGGCAGATCCCAAAGGATGAGCACATTTTAAGATTCCTGCGTGCCCGGGACTTCAACATCGATAAAGCAAGAGAGATCCTTTGCCAGTCGCTGACGTGGCGTAAGCAGCACCAGGTGGACTATATTCTGGACACCTGGAACCCTCCACAGGTACTCCAGGATTACTATGCAGGAGGCTGGCATCACCATGACAAAGGTATGGATATTGCACAGCCTTTCTGTGTTCTGAATCAGAGGTGATAGTTGTCCCTCTGGTTAACTAGAGGTGACTGGGAAGATGGTTAGAACTTCTCAGTTGTTATGTAATAAAGACACTTAAATTCATAGAATCACAGAAGGGTTTAGGTTGGAAGGGACCTTAAAATAATGTTGTTCACCCCTCTGCCACGTGCAGGGGCAACTTCCACTAGACCAGAGATTGCTCAGAGCCCTGTCCAGCATCCCTGGCCTTGAACACTTCCAGGGATGGGGCCTCCACAACTTCTTTGGGCAACCTGTTGCAAATGATGTTGCCAGCTCCCAGGAGCTGTGGAGGCAGGCTCCAAGATCATAGCCTTTCTGACTAATACCGACATATTTAAGTCTGCTTTGCCAGGAGCTTAAAAAAAGCGATTAATTGTGCTTCTGTAGCACTCTGAGATGCTTAAAAGGGTGTTAGGCAAATGCTGAGTGTGCTCTTTCAGTGATTAAAAGATGTTTGCAAATAAGTATATCTTTGTAATCAATTTATTTCCGATGTTGTTTAAGTGCTGATGGCATAAATGAATATTTATTTGGCGTTACAATCAGCTTAATGAGGAGAAGTGGAATGTTGCAAAAACATCAAATAGAGCCAGGTTTATTTAAGAAGAGAAGGAGCTTTGGCTGAATTCCCTTTGCATGGTGAGCCACGGCCAGATCTTTGCAGCACAGATGACTGTGCCTGACACGCTCCCCTGTCCCTCTGCTTTATCGTGCACTGATCTTGTTGCTAATACATACATAGGAATGAAACATGCTGGAATTTGTGGCTCGAAGCAAGCTGGGCTCTTTAGATAAGGAAATGATGTCTCGCTGTGAGCGATCTGTGCTCTGATTGAGTCTTTTCCCACCAGGCACCATTGTTTCTGCTTGGCTCTTCCTGTTACAGGCGGTGTATGGAACAGGACAGGATGCTGTCAAGCTGTAGTGGCCAGGAGACAGGGAGGCCGCAGCAGAAGTTTAATCAGAGCTTGGCTCTCCCCTGCTGCTTTGGGTTTGACAGACCTCAAACTGAGAAAGTGGAAGATGAGAATGTGCTTGTAAAGATTGTAGGGAAAAAGACCTGTGAATAAGTCCTCCCTTTCACCCAGTTCCTTGTCCTTACTTTGCAAAGACTTCCTCTGTCAGTAGCATATAAACTGGGTCCTGCCAGCGAGCCGAGAGGTACAGAATGCATCAAAGGCTTGTTTAATGTTCTTCTGAGAAGTTCTTCAGTCTTGTGGTGAACTTCGTGCCCCCTCCCTTCCCCTCCAGTTCCTTTGATCTCTCCTGCAGCATGCCCACAAGTAGAGCATGGCTTTGTCAATAATGGAAACGCAGTTTCAGAACTGAGCAATTCTCTGTAATTTAAAATTTTACAGTGGTAGGTTCTTTTTTTTAAACCCTCTTTTCTAGTATTTCTCCTTTCCTCCTACATATGCTAGATGTGCCAAACTTAAGCTGGCTGAGTGCTTATGGCTTTCAGTGCTGAAGCAAAAGCAGAGTGATTATGAAGCATGTTGTCTGGAAGGAGCTATTAGAGCTAAAGAAAAAAAGTTATTATTTTGGCTTGCAATTAGCACAGTTTTCTATACATCTGAGTGGCTTTTATTTTGACAGGAATGCTTCAATCTAATGTCTTGTTAAAATCACAGAGCTCTAATGGAATATAAAATGCACAGTAATAATACAGCACTGTCAACTGAGACTGTCCTTCATGTGTCATTTGGGTGGACCAGGGTTACTAAGCTGTTAGGTTGAGTTTGGATGTGCATGTCTGTCCACGAGGGAGGGAGGGAGTGAGACCTGCTATGAAACTTAATAGCAGTTTTTGTTTAGTGTTTCAAAAGCTAAACAGTACATTCCAAGATAAGTGTGTGCTAATGTTAAAATAACATTTTCTTTTAATCCACCTGATAAAACACAAAATACTGTGAACTTGCATGGGGGTGGTGTCTTTGCCAAATAAATAACTTGTCTTGACTCTGCAGTTTTGGTTGGTTGTTGTTTTTTTTTTTTTAATAGTGTATCTCAACAGTTTCTTTCCTCGAGTCCCAGAAGACTTGATGATAATTTGATACCCCTCTTGTAGTGTGTTGCACAGACAACAGGACTTGAGGAAGACTTTCATGTAGAAGGCTTTCTTTTTTTCTTCTTTCTGTGTTCTAGCATATTCACTTTTATAAGTTGCTGGTTATTTAGCCCGTGTATTAGAATAGATGAAGCAAAGCTTGAAAAGTGCATCACGGCTTTGAGAGGAGGCTGGGAGCTGTTTTGGACAACTAGCTCCTCTTAGGAAGTGCCAGAAATGCGAGCTTTGATTCTCAAATTCAGCCAACACAGTTATTTAGCTTAATGCCTTAGCATCCTGCCGGTGCCAGGCTGCCCAAGTGTGCAGCCAGATGACTGTGGAAGGGCAGGGCTCTAATGCAGAGGGTCCAGCTGAGCTGATCTCAGGAGCAGAGTCTGTTCTCACCAGGTTTAACCTGCATAAGCGAGGCTGTGTGCCAGTTCCGCAGAGTGACAGAGCTCGGAGTGTGTCTCCAGCACACACTGCAGAAGGCAAAGCTCTGGGTTAACACTTTGTTTCATTAATTCCCAGAGCTCAGCGTAGCTACTTTTCTAGAAGGGTTGCTGTTCTCTCCAGAGCAGTATTGCATCATGTGTGATAGAAGCCTTAGAGCTTCCACTGCAGCTCCGCAGTTACAGGAAGCACTTGAGTTCATTACTGTGTCCTGGAACCTAATAATAGTCCTGTGTCATTAATTGTGTGTACCAAGATCTTGGGTAGACCAAGGCACTTGAAGTCCTTTGAACTCTCCTTGAAGGTCAGGGAGCTATTTTTGCATCAGGATATCTTTGCAAACTTTTGCATCGGAAAATCTTTAACCTCCCCGATTTGAGTTTTGCAGCTTGTTTACAGATAATCTGTTGGTGTAGCTGCGCAGGGTAAAGTTATGTTGCCGCCTGCTCCAGGTTACTCCTCTTCCAGGGGAGTTTTAGCTGATTATGGTTTGTTTCTGTTTGAAGTTTTAGCATGAAACTAGCTCACTCAAACTGTGTCTTGCTGTGAGGGTCACTGTGGTGGTTTGGTCTCTTTGTGCAGATGGCCGCCCGCTGTACGTGCTGAGGTTGGGCCAGATGGACACCAAAGGTTTAGTGCGAGCTCTGGGGGAAGAGGCCCTGCTTCGATACGTGAGTATTCCTGGGGCCTGCAAGTTGCTAGCAGTGTGATATTTTCATTTAGAAATTTCCTCTGCCAGAGCGTTCATCGCCCTGGTTATTTTGATGTACTCTCTGGCCGTGTGTTTTTAGTTTGAATACATCTGAAAGCCCCCGGTGGCTGTTCCTTCTCCCTTCTTTCCTACTGCAAACTGAAAGGCGTAGCCTTGGCAGCTCCTGGAGTTACTGACTGGCATTTTCACAGATTCTTCAGCACTTGTGCAGGGCTTCAAGCTTAAGGCTCTGCATTTGCACAGAAGAAAAAACGCCACAGATTTTGTCAAGCCTGTACTCCAAGGATAAGAAGAATTTTAAGAAAAAGTGCCTGCCTGTAGTTCTGCCTTCTCTAAAGGCATCACTCAGGCTGTTATTGTGGATCGCCTCGGTTTCCAGGCAGAAATCTGGCAGAATTCCAGGCTTGCACTAACTTTTTTTGACTCCTAATAATGACAGTCACAGCCATAGCAACTGTTACAAGCAGGGACTGGGTTTTTGTTTTTCTCTTCCAGTGGCATTTCCAGGCAGACAGTAAATTTGGTTTGCCCTAGTTCTGTTTCGAGGTTTACTTTCTGTGATTTCAAAAGGGGCTTTAATTTCTAAGTAATTTGGGGTAATTGTAGAGATTTCTAGTTCATTCTTTGTGGGGGAAAAAAGTTTGTGCTGGTTTGAGCTTGTAGTTTTAATTAGTCTTTGGATATAAACGTATATTTTTTTTATCCCACCTACTGAGTTTGAGACTCTTCTCTAAACCACACACTTTCTTGCACAGGTTCTTTCAATAAATGAAGAAGGACTGAGGCGATGTGAGGAGAATACAAAAGTATTTGGCAGGCCAATAAGGTAAAATAACAAGTGGATCAGCTCTTTGGGAATTACCTGCTTTCGTGGTGTGCCTGTGGGGAATGTCAGGCAGTGGAACAAGCCAGGGGTGGGCTGTGTCTCACGTGCAGGCACAAGCACAGGTACAGTTAACTGGAGAGCCTCCTCAGTTAGTGACAGAGGGAATGTGCCTGGGGCAGCCTGAGGGAAGCACACCTGCCCCAGCAGTCTCAGTCTCACACTCCTGATGGTTCTACTTGGGGCTGCCGTGCTTCTCTCCTCTGCTGTTGGATCTCTGCAAAGCAGTGCAGCCTAATTCCCATTTCTCTTTAGGGGGGATTTTACAGACAGGCATTGGTACAGGCTGACAAAAAGTCAGGCCATGGTAATACCATGGATTTCAGGTGTTGCTTTCATGTCACTTCTTCACCCATGGTCCATACCAAGGCTTGTTACACTCAGTTCTTGTTTGCACTCTCCGTTTTTGTAAGTGGCTTCTCAGCTCTTGATTCAAGGTGAGGTCATGAGGCTCCTGTGAAACCTGGGGTCTAGTTTTCCAGGTCCTGGCATGACTTCAGGTGAAATTCAGTCACAAATGGTTTGCTCTCCAATCCTTCAGTCACTGTAGGGGTCACTTATGAAATTGTTAACTGCAGAATGGGTGTGGAACGAATGCAGGACCATCCCTGAAAAGATCCCATGTTTCTTGGCCTCTCTTCAATTTCTACCTCCTTCCCTTAATCTGTAAGGTCCAGGGATGTGTGGTGTGTCTGCTTATCTTTTCCCTGGTACAGAACTTGCTGTCCTGGCTGCCAGTGGGAGGTCAAGTCCCAGGGGTAGGTTTCATGTGTGTGACTGAAATTGTGCTGCCTCCTGGATGTTCATTTGTAGCTGTAATCCTAAAGGGCCGCATATTAAACATTTAAAGTGAAACAAAGAAGGGTTTGGTGTTTCATAGATGCCTTATGCATAATGTAATGGCTGCTGGCTGGTGCAGCACAGCTGTAAATCTTGAATTCCTGCCCAGGTTGAGAGACCTGAACTTGGAAAGTAACCGAAACACATGCTGATGCTCAGTATTAGTATTAAGAACATATCTCTCCCTGTAGAAGCAGCTTCCCTCCCTGGGATCTGACAACAGAATTAGCTTTGACGTGTATTGGCACCACTGCTGCAGTGTGTTAGTAGGAAATCTGCCCTGTGAATGTGAAATTGCTTCATGTCAGCAGTGTGGCCACTTAATTGATCTCCCCGTAAAAGCACTGGGTCAATGTTTGGGCTGGCTGTTGACAGGATATTTTTTTTGGCTTCATATGAACCGTTGCCTTGAGTGAAATATCTGGGGGGGAATCTGCACGATGTGCAAAGTGATCATTGCCTGCTCTCAAGACAGTCCTTAAACTGGGGTATCTACAGGTACCACAAAGCAGGGAGGTGGAACAGAAGAACCCAAAACGTGCAGTGGGCTCCACACATTTCAGTGTGTTGGGCACTTGCATAAGAAGGGAGAATTTTGATGCTATTGAGATTTTTCTGTGTTTTCTTTGTCTTTCTCCAATTCAGCTCCTGGACCTGTCTAGTAGATCTGGAAGGCTTGAACATGAGGCATTTATGGAGACCTGGTGTCAAGGCCTTGTTGAGAATCATTGAGGTGGTTGAAGCCAATTACCCTGAGACTTTGGGTCGTCTTCTTATCCTAAGAGCACCTCGAGTATTCCCAGTTCTCTGGACACTGGTATGTTTGTAATTCAAGGTATTACTCAGCTCTCTCAGTACACTGCTGTGCTTGGTGTTTGTAAAAGCACTTTACTGATCAGGTTTTATGAGCAGGAAATATTGCCATTTGGAAACATGTCTTTTATGGGATTCCTGCAGCGGATTAAAAAACACCACCTAAGAACTTGCTCACGTAGTTGGTTAGTTTGGCTTCTTTGTGGTGTGAACTTTGTGTAACTAGGATGGTGACACTCAGTGTGATCAAACTGACTCCTTCAAAACTAACTAGAGAAAAATGAGAGCCTGATCTATTCTGTTTTTGTTTGTTTGCAGGTTAGTCCATTCATTGATGACAACACTAGAAAGAAATTCCTTATTTATGCTGGAAATGACTACCAGGGTCCTGGGGGACTGTTGGATTACATCGATAAAGAAATTATTCCTGATTTCCTTGGTGGAGAGTGCATGGTATGAATCTAAACTACTGCATATACAGCAGCTTATCTGTGGGGTCTTTTTTTATTATTTTTCCACTCCTCTAAGCAAAGAAGCCTCTAAGCACAGAGGGATTCCTGGTGTAGTTTGGAGGTGGGGGCTATGATGTAGGATTCCAGGCTTAGTGGTGTTTTGTGGATCCACTTCAAAAGAGAAGTACAATGCTGCTCTACAGTGAGTATCAAATAGCTTATCAAAATAGCCAAGCACAGTTCAAAGCCATAGTCTGTTACCTGACGAGTTCAAGCAGACAGGGTTACAGAGCTCTGAGCAAGAGCTGTCACCATCAGCTGATCAAAAGAGCCTGTGTGACCTAAAAGAACTGATACCATAAGGAGCCCAAGGAAACGTGAGGCACATCTGCTAACAGGGCTCAGCAAACATCCCTGTCTCCTCACACAAGGGTGTGCATTGACCCCCAGCAAAGCAGAAAAATTGTTTTACTGCAGGATACTGTAATTTCTCAGTCCCTTGTCACATGCCTTAATAGCTGTTTCCTGCCTAGGCTTTGGTTATCAGTTGAATCTGGCATTGTAACATCTCGATGATACTGTCAGGTCTGTTTTCCCTTTAATGTTTTTGACAACACAGGCTCACTGGTGGATTTTTTTTTTCTGGAACCTCCATCATAGTAACACTTAGGTTATTTTTTTTTGTCTGAACTCAGCTGTGTTAAAATAGAATCTCAGGCTTGTGTTTTAAGCCCATGTACACTTTCTAGATTAATTTCTGTACCATTCTTGAAAATTCATCTATGTCTGTTCAAATACAGTCTCAGATGATAATGAAGTACAGTTAGATGTGTTGGAGTAGAGCACGTGTTTATCTTCAGTGGGCTGCTTTTTGCTGCAGCAGTAGCTTTCAGTGTTATCTAACTTAGAGCTGGAAGCTGGCAAAATCCACTGCTTAAGTAAGCAAAAATGAATGTTACCAGAAAGAAAATTGCTGCAATACTTCCTGCCAGTTATGGCAGTTAGGCAATGGCAGAATCTCTCTCTTCTTCTTTACTTCTGGGTATTTGAACAAAAGTGACTTTCCTGAGAACCTTTCAATTCTGTGTTGTAATTCAGTTACCAAACACTTCCACTGCCCCAGACACTTCTGTGGAACCTGTTCCTCATCAAATAGTTGTCTGACTCCATTGCTAGAGGCTTCTTAAAAAAGAAAGTTGCTTAGGGAAGTTGTGTAATCACTTTCAGTGGGCTGTCAGACAGTTGTAACTTCAGAACTGTTACCTTGCTGGCTGCAATATCCTTTTTCCTGCTCAGAAACATACTGTATCTCCCCATATCCATCCTTAAATTTAGCTATCCCGGTTCTTTCAGGTCTCTGTAGGCTCTGTTTTTTAGACTGAGTCACTATTGCCACTTTCCTCAGGGTTCTGAAGTGGCTCCCATCTTTCCTCAGTGTAAGGTGGTCTGAGTGGTAACTGCAGCATTTGCACAGCCCGTTTCTGTGGTGCTGGCTGTTGTGTTTGTACCAGATCTCTTCCTCTGGTGTGCAGTTCTGCAAACACCTGAGCCAGGTCACTGTAGAAGGATTTATGTATGTATAATGTACAAGCTATAACATTACTGTCAGACTGTTTGCATCCCATTCTTTGGAGTGCTGCTGAATGTGAGGTTTTGTTTCTGAGGTGGCAGGCAGAGAGCGTGACAGGGAGGGAATGGTCACAGGAGATAATTTTTATGGCTGTTTGTTTTTAGTGTGAAGTACCAGAGGGTGGGCTGGTTCCCAAGTCCCTCTACCGGACAGCAGAAGAGTTGGAAAATGAAGATATAAAGCTTTGGACTGAAACAATCTACCAGTCTGCAAGTGTCTTCAAAGGAGCTCCACATGAGGTAGGGCTGCAGCCTGACCTTTGCTTTCATCTCAGCTGCTGCTCTGGGCTCTGTCTGGTGGACTGAGGATGCTTTAGAGCTCAGTTATTTAGTTGCTGTGCTTCCACCTTGCTCTTCTGTAGTTGTGCTGCATAATTATGCTTTAGTTGCTGAAGTTTGTGACCATTCCTGGTGTCATCTTATTGCCATTTAGAGAATATCACTGCTTTTCATTCTATTCAAAGCCCTTTTCTTCTAAGCAAAGCAAACAGTATTCTCAGAAGCTGCTTGAGAGCTTCTTAAAGTCATGTGTTAAAATAAAGACACCCCAGCAGGAGGGAATTTGTAGCTCAATGCCTTTTTTCAACTGTTAAAAAGCCGTGACTTTTTAACAGTGGAAACTAAGACCCCCCCCAACAAAAAGCTCTGTCCTTTGTCTTTTTTTAAAATTTTCTGGTAGGAGTTTGGCTTTATTGAGCAAATTGCTGTTGTCTAATAGGCTTTTCCTGTCCCAGGTTCTCATCCAGATCGTGGATGCCTCGTCTGTGATCACGTGGGATTTTGACGTGTGCAAGGGCGACATCGTTTTTAACATCTTCCATTCCAAAAGGGCCCCTCAGCCCCCAAAGAAGGACTCTCTGGGAGCCCACAGCATTACATCTCCTGGGGGGAACAACGTCCAGTTGATAGACAAAGTGTGGCAATTGGGGCGTGACTACAGCATGGTGGAGTCTCCCCTGATCTGCAAGGAAGGGGAGAGTGTGCAGGTGAGACACCAGATCCTCGAGTGGGAGCAGATGGAGCCCGGCCCCAAAACTGCCTGTTCTCACTCCCAGTCGCTGATGACGGAGTGGTGATTCAGTTCCGGGCTGTCTGCTCGCTTTTGGCCAGCATTTCAGCTCGTGTTCCAGGCTGGATGCTGCAGGGAGCAGGGACTGACTTTACATGGGATCTGCTGGGAGGGGAGGTTGCATCAATCCAGCAGGGACTGAGGTTGATCAGCAGGGAATATAGAGAAGCCATCTAGAATAGAGTGCACATCCAGAAAGTACAAAACACGCTTTGTGCTGTAATTCTGACTATTAATTTCTGAGACAAACAGTCTGTGTTTGAAGAATATCATATTGCCTTCCCTCAGTAGTGAGAGAAGACTGGAAATTAAGACTGAGCTTCTGTGGGATTGTCCCTCTAACAACCACTGTAAGGAGCTCCCCGTGGCCAAAGTTTCTGAACTTCTTTTTATGCCATTTTCAACCTGTCTTTTAATTACCAAGTTTGATATTCCGTGCAGCATATTTACAGTCACAGCCTGCCACTGCTGTTCCTTTTGACTTGAAACAAGAGTCAGACAGCCTGTGAAAAAGGAGCTCCTTAAGTCACCTGGTTATAAGTGTTAAACTGGAAATATGGGCAGTGACCTCTTGCACTGCACTCTCCGTGAGGCAGGAGCCTTGAATGCCCTTTTCACTCTCTCAAAGGACAGCTGTTAGTGAAAACGAATGGAAAAAGTGGATATTGTTTTAAACCAGAACTTTGTCCTTTCAGTAACCCCTGGACACTCTCAAAAAGCCAGAGGAGCCGTTTGTTGGTGTTTTCTGTCCCAGCTTTGATCAGCATGTTCTGTGGGGAGTCACCCACCACAGCCTGTTGGCTGAGGAGCTGAAATTTTGGCACTGGGGGAAAAATAACGGGCATGTGGGTACATTTTCCAAGCTTGGAAAAGGAATTTCAGGTTTTTCAAGTCTTCATTAACGAAGTTAATTCTTAATTTTTGCTTTGTCTGTCTCCAGGGCTCCCACGTGACCAGGTGGCCTGGCTTCTATATTCTGCAGTGGAAGTTCCACAACATGCCTGCCTGTGCTACAACCAACCTGCCTCGTGTGGATGATGTATTGGCATCTCTACAGGTGTCCTCTCACAAATGTAAAGTGATGTACTATACAGAAGTGATAGGATCTGAAGATTTCAGGTATGTCTGGCCAGGGTCAGCCAGTGTCAAGCCTTTTTGATACTTAGATGATCAAGCCAGTGTCAAGTTCACTTAAATATAAGTAAATCGTGAGGGCCTTAAAAAAAGAAGTCAACCAGTACTGGCACTGAGGGCAACTAATGTATAAAAGGGGTTAATCAGTTATCTTGTGGTAATCATCACTAGTCACTTTGCTCTGCTTTGAAAGCCTTGTGTGAGTTGTTGGGCTTGGCAGGTAGAAATGGGTGCAATTCAGAATGGAACTGAGTCAGTTCTGTCGCCTGCCAGTTGATAAACTTGACTGAAAATATTTCTCAGTCTCTTTGAACAGCATCTGGTTTTTGTAAGGTGTGCAGTGTCCTCATTATTTTATGTGTTGAGGCAGAAAAGCTTTTGAGCATCTGCACCAAAACTATTACTTGCTTTTTATTCAGTGTGCAAACAAATGCAATATAGACACAGAGCAGAAATCAAAATCTTTGCATGTTCTGACGCTTAAAACCACTTTCTTTTTGATTGCAGGGGATCTATGACCAGCCTTGAATCAAGCCACAGTGGATTCTCCCAGCTCAGTGCTGCCACCACCTCCTCTAGCCAGTCCCATTCCAGCTCCATGATTTCCAGGTAGTGCCACAACAGCTGAAAAGCAAATGGATGTGATGGCTGGACCCTCGCCTGTGGCAGCTGACTGCAATACAGCATATTCAACTGGCAATTGTGCAAAAAAAAACCCCACCCCACAGAAGCCTTTTATAGATAGTAAAGTAGCTGTTTGAATTTTACACTTAGTGGTTTTGGTCTTTGTTAGATCCAACAGCTTGTCTCTTTACCTTTAACCCTTTTTCCTAACTCAGCCATAAATATTTTTGCAAGTGTGCTTGCACAAATCCTAACTCTGAACACAAGGGCTCTTACTGAAAAGGAAAAACAACCAGTGCATCAGTTAAGAATAATTTTTTTTTAACTGTGTAGATGTTTGAAAGCAAAAAAAAAAAAAAAGGAGAAAAACCCTACCAAAAAATGCTCCGTAGTGCATTAGAGATCAACTGCAGTTCTCCTGTCAGGACATTCCTTGCCATCCTAAGAAATCCCCTGTGATCTTCCAGTGCTGCAAACTGTTCTCCCATTGCCACTATTGATGTCCAAGACAAAGAACAGCAGTTGCTGGATACTTGACTTTGTGAGTCCATTCTTTTCAAAGCATGCCCACAGAGCTGTGGCCAGGCTGTAAACACTAAATATACCTTTTGTATGAGCACGTTTTTTGGGGGGAAATTTGAGCTCTGGGTCTTGATGGGTTAAAGCAATTCATTCTTTTCCTTGGATTTGTGCTTGAAGCACTGCAGAGAGAGAGGCAGAGAGCAGGCTCTCCCTCACTGTGCCACGCTGGGCTGACCCAGAGCTGCTCTGAGGATTTGTTCTCAGCTCCGTGCTGGAGTTTCACTCTGCTTCCTTAGTCCATTCCAAGTGAATTGATTTTGCTGTGATTCTGTTCTTACCAGGAATTTATGCAGAGCTTTAGCTGGCTGCCTGAATCAGTCTGAAGGGAGGTATGGCTTAACATCCTTCCTGTTCACTTCTCACTCCCTCGGGCCTCCTGTCAGAAACAGAGCACTTCACTTCTGAGCAGCACGAGGTTTAGTGTGGGCAGGGAGCACAGGGCTCTTCCCTCTGGGGCACACAGGAGAAGATGCTCTAAGCATTTTCTGGACAGTTTTCACTATTGCCACTGCCACTGTGGATTTTGTCCCTGTCTGCCCAGGCCAAGTTGAACTCCTGGTGAAGTCCATTCAGGTGTTCTTGCACCTTGAGCCTTCTCTCCACGCACAGCAAAAAGCTCCAAAGGCTGAAGTGCTGAGCAAAGGGCTGTCAGACAACTACAAACCACGCCTGGCAGTGGAGCAGAGTCTGAAATGCAGCAGGATTTGCACACTTAGACCCTGCTTGGTCTTTCCTCACCCTCTTAGAGCTAAATTGTCCATCCAGGCACAAGGAGCTTCTGTGCTGGCTGCAGTCCCTACTAGGAAGGCTCTGTCTTGGGGAGCAGCACTGCTGTGGGTAGGTGGTAGAGGAGCTTGCGCTTAGAAAGCACAACTCACTCGAGGTTCTGGACCCCCTGAGAGGGTCTGAGGAAAGCTATTTCTGAACTCAGAATAAAGCTTTTTTGTGACTGCAGAGCTCCTGAGAGGCTGGTTACTGACCTCTGACAGCACCTGTCCTGCAGACCAGTTCTGGCTGTGGGATGTGGCAAAACTGAAAGTATTTTAGTAACATTTAGAGGTGCTGAGCGACCAGTCTCCTTAAACTGAACCCAAACTGGTCTATTTTGGAGGGTTTTAAGGACTTCTAAATTGAAGATGGAGGTTAGACTGTTAACTTAGGCTGCCAAAGTGGGCAGTTGTGTGAGACAGGCCACTGCTTTGCTGTCAAGCAAACTCCCACCCAGTGTCTGCACAGCAGCCATTCCACTTCCACTTACCAGGCTGTAAGGGCTGAAGGTGGTCCCCTTTCTCTCTCTGTCTCTCTCTCTCTCTCTCTCTCTCAGATGGCGATTTTGCTGACAACTGTAAAGAATCTGCTTCATTCAACACTCCACATCTGTCCAGAGGTGTCTCGCTTTGTAGACCTTTTTGAGTTGCAGTCCCTTTTCAAGTCTGAAGATCTGTATTTTATTTTTCACTTGAGCTGGCTCAAAAGTGGCACTTTGGGTTTTTCCTGCTGTTGATCTTAACACATCTTTTAGAGCTCAAAGCACATGACAGCACGAACAGCTGGGAAGATAAAATAATAGTTAATCTTCCTCTAAGCAAAGTGCTGTGGCAATATGACTTGATCACTGCAGTCTGACTAATTAATTTCCCATACACTGGTCTTTCTTTGTGTGATATTACTGCTCTTCTTCTCTCAGCCAGTAACTCTTTTGTTGGCACTTCTCCTGTTATCAGTGTCCTTCTGCACTTCACTGTCTCTCCTCATGAACTGCATATCAAATTCTGTAAATGTTTTGTATACATAATACCTCATTCTTGGTAATAAAATACAGATAGTCTTTAAAAGATTTTTTTATCGTTATCAATAAATGTGAACTGTTTGGAAAAAAAGGGGTCAATCTCTATTTAATTTATCTGCTGCAAAGCTTCGAGGTTATTGTATGTGCCGAGTTCAGGTCTGCCAGTGCTGCTGGGGGGGATGCAGGAGGCTCTTCAGCTCTGCCACGGGGGGAGAAGTTCAAGGAAAACAGTTTGTTTTGGAGAGTAGAAACCTGAGCAGCACAAGGTACAGGGAATATGGGTTTAGAAGAAAATGGCTTCTGCTGGGCACTTCCCCTGACACAGCACAAAATCCTCCCTCAGACCTTTGTGAGTATACAGCAGGAATAAAATGCTGCTGAAAAAGTCTTCAGGTAACCCTAAAAGTAAAATGGCTTCTTTTATGGGTTATATGACAATTTTATACTCTTTTATCACAGTTTGAAAGAGAACTTCATGCTGAGCATCTCAGCTGATTGCAGTGTCCCTTGAGGAGGGTGTTATGTGTCTTGGCCAGAGGGCTTGCAGGGGCAGCAAGGGAGCAGGTAAATATCTCTCAAGTGCCCTGTGCAGGTTGAAATGTGTCTGGACACCTGAAATGGGGAGTGAGTGGAATAATTCAATTCTTTTTTTTAATTTTTCCACCTGCTTGTTACTCCTTACCCAGGGGCTTTGCCATGGGCTCTGTGGCAGAATAAGGGATGAGTGCATCCCTCCATCCTGGGAAAACCTGGATGTTCTCAGTGCTGGTGCAGCCATCCAAGCCATGAACCTTCCTTATTTTCTCTCATTCAGGAATAATCATGCTGCTCTCCAGAGCTGCCCGTGCAGGGGTTTGATCTTCTCCATATCCAGGGGTGAGCGAGCCATAGGACACCTGACACCTTGGGCAGGAGACAATCACATTCGGGAAATTAGGATTTTTAATTAGCAGAAGTAGACTAAGCTTTAGCTATTTTTAAAACAGGAGCCAATAAATTAATGTCAGACTGTGGTTTTTCTAACCCCTGGAGCTGGAGCGGCAGCTGAAACATGTTTATGGTCGGTCTTCAAAATTTTACCCAAGCTGTGAAGTTTCTAAAATGAGAATCTTTTTAACTGTGGTCGGTGGAGGTCTGTCAGCAAGACCAGATGGCTGCCTGACCTACTTGAAGTTTTAACATGTGGTCAGTATTTTTATGCCAGCACATAACTACACTGGACCAGCTTTCTGCTGTGCTGGACCTTACTGAGTGCAACAGCCCTTGACAAGGAGTCCTGCAAGGAGGTGGCTTTGCTGCTCAGCTGGGCTGTGCCCTGGGAGATGGGGGGAGCTGCCTTGCCTGGCCAGTCCTCCTCTGAAATGGGAATTAAATAAAACTGAGCCTCTGGCCTTCCCTGAGCTGGGCAGGTGATTACGGTGTGGGCCCGGGCTGCTCTGCCATGCAGTTCCCTGTGAGAGGTGTTAAATCTGGTTGAATTGTTATTTTGGGCTTTGTTGTTTGTTTTTTCTTTGCTTGTTTTTGTTTTTTTTAAGACAAAGCAAAAGTCCTGGAAGAAATTTCATCTGGTTTTCCCCACCTGCCTCCCTTACCAGCCCTCCCTGCAAAGCCAAGGGGCTCCCTGTTCTCCTGGTATTGTCCTTCCACTTTCAAACCCAGCTTGCAAATGCACCCATAAATTCTCAGCCACCCAAGGTGAAAGGTCCTGAACTGCCATTCCCAAGTCTCCCCGTGCATCCCTCCTGGCAGAGCAGGAGCTGGTGCTGGCCCACTGTCCAGTGGCACTACCCAGGCAGCAACACATGCAGGAGCAGCCAGGACTGTTTTCTCCTCCATTGCCTTGCAGGGTTGGCTAATTCCGTGAGTGGTGTAGGCAGGCACGTTAAAATGATGCTGGAAAAAAGTCTGTCATTGCAGGGAGCGCAGGATGCACGTGGAGCCCTTGCCTGTGCCATGAGTGCCCAGGGTGTGCTGGCACCATCCTACATCGGGGGAAGGTGCAAGGCCAGCACAGCACCCTGGAAAGCTGCTTCCCAGGGTGGGGGCAGCTTAAATCCACCAGGAGAGACGAATCCTCAGCCTGAAGCCTTAGGTTTTGTCTGTCTGTCCAGTCACCATCACCCAGCACAAAATTCAGACTCTAAAAAAGCCTTTTTTTTTTTTTTTTGAAGGGGAGGAAAGCACTTATTTTATTTTGCAAACTCATGCTGGTGTGAGGAGTTTGGATGCTGGGGAATAATGTCCAGAATTTTCCAGCTTGCTGTTTCTCTTTTTAATTCATCCCACTTCATGCCATCAGCCCTGGTGCCCTGGGGGGCACGTGGCAGCTGCCAAAGGGAGCAGGGAAGGGACCCTGGTTTTGGGGCTTGAGCCAGGTCTGGTTCAGCCCTTTTGCTCATGCCCAGGGTGGGCTACAGAAACAGGGGCTAAGAAGTGCAGAGCTGGGCCTCCCCCAACCTTCCTCCTGGCCTAATAAACCCCCAAATAAATAGATCTCAGGCTTTTATGGTGCGATGGAGTTTTCCCTAGTGCCGTGGGGTGACCTGAATGGGGCAGCTCCCCTTGGGATGGGCAGCCTGAGGGGAGTCCTGGCTCCCAACACCCCACAAGTATTGGGCTTGGGGTGCTGCTGTACCCCAGCACTGCCCCACACCCGAGGGCTGTGCTTTGAACTGTTCGAAAACAAAAGGGGGAACGAAGGAAGAGGAGAAGGAGAAAGAGGAGGAGAAGAAATAAAGAAGAAAAAGCAAAAGGATTTAATGATGCACTTCATCCTGTCTCTACCCAGGACCAGAAAAGTTGCAGGGCAGCCCCAGCCACCAGCTTTGCCTCCCACCCCATGGTTTACACACCCCCACTTCCTAAAGGGGTGCTGAGCAGGAAAATCCAGCTGGTTGTTGAAGAGCAAGTGCAGGGGGACTCTCTGTGACCCCCCAGTCTGGGCTGTGCTGGGGAAGATCCACAGCCTGGCTGGGGGTCTCTCAGTTGCTGGACTCCAGCCCCCACCCTGTGTGGGGTCCAGCCCTCACCCCACAGCCCCGTGTCCCCCTGTCACCCCTTGGACCACCCATGGGGGTCACCAGACCCCCACGGCTGCCGGCCCAGGAGTGAGCAGAGCGATGCTGAGCCGGGCTGGGGGGCACCCAGCCCTGCAGGCAGCCCCTTGTGCCCCCCAAAACCCCCCTCTGTCACCTCTGGCACTGTGGGGGCACCCGCGGGGGGTCAGGCACGAACCCACCCCACCAAGCCTGGTGTGTAGAACCAATGGACTGGGGGCAAAGGGACCGCTGGAGTGGGGGTGTCCGGGGCCGTGCTGGTGCCCGGGGACAGGGCACGGACACGGGTGGCGGCGGCACAGCCGGTCCCCGCACAAACCCCACTAGATGGTGCCAGCAGCCCGCGCTCGGCCCCGGGCACCCCGCACTGCCGGGGGGACACTGTTCCTGCTGCCAGGGAAGGGGGGACACTGACCCCACAGTCCCTGTCCCCACTGTTCCCACTGCCAGGGGTGGGGCTGTCCCGTCCCTCCCGTGCTCTGCTGCTCCACGGCACTGGTCCATACTGGGAGCTGCCAACAGGGCACGAGACGCCCCCGTGTAGCCCCCCAGCAGGGAGCAGCGGCCTCTCCAGCCCCTAGACCCATGGGGCAGCCGGGCTGGGTCACCCCCGGATCCCCCCAGACCCTCACCCTGAGCCCCATCCAAGAGGATGCTCCGCCCGTCCTCCCCAGGCATTATCCTGTCTCTTGGTTTGCTCTCCCACTACTGAGAACCTTTCCAAACAGTCACCATCTCCCAGGAGTCCTGAGAAAGTTAATCAACACTGGAGACGACCCTTGAGGAGCTGCTGGGAGAAACCCTGTAGAAGTGAAGAAATACTCTGTTTTTTTCTTGGCCCTGGGTAAGAATCAGCCCACGAGCTGCAATGAGCTGTATCCAAACACTGAAGTTTAATTATGAGCAGGATTCCACCAGGGAAAGGGAGGTGGAAAGAGGACCAGCCTGGTGAAAAAGATGGGAACTGAAAATGCGAGTTCTCCCAAAGAAAGAGCTTCGAAGGGATGGCAAACCAAAATTTTTCTCATGTATTTTTGCCTTTGCATAGTTATTTATATTATTATAACATAGTGCCCCTTCTTGGTGGTGCTGAAATAGCAGCAAAGTGGCTGGAAGACCCTCAGGTCCTAAATGTGTGTGCCAGAGCAGGGAGGGCAGGACTTGCCCCTCTCCCCACGGCTGGCACAGGCACCGCCAAGTCCTGGGCGGGGTTTTTGCAGCCCAGGGGAGTGATGTGCATCCCTCCTTAAAGCTTCTGCCATTCCCTCCATCCTGGAGAGGCCAAACAGCTCCAGCCACATCCCCACTGGAACCCCAGAGCCCTCTGCCGTGGCATGCAGGACACGGGCTGCTGAAAATACAGCCTGTTCATGGACTGCTCCTGCTCCAGCACTTTCCCCAAAATCCCTCATCAGTCGGTGATGGATATTTTGTAACAGCTCCCAGAAACCTTCTCCCATCACGGCTTGTGCCAGCAGAGCATCACAAAGCCTGTTCACACCCTGCCTGGCTGCACCAGCACTCCCAAAGCCGGCTGCTCCTTCCCCAGGGGTGAGGGACACACCAGGACAAGGCTCCCAGACCAGGCTGTGACAATACCACTCGCCCACCAGCATCAGCCCAACCCTCTGTGACCACCCTGGGCTCAGCACCCCCGTATGGGGCTGGCACAGCTGGGGGTGGGTGGCCCTGCAGGACCCCAGCACCCACCGGCACCCAGAGCAGAGCCAAGCAAAGCAGCCAGAAGGTTTGTCCTGCTGGACATAGGGCACTTCAGGGGTGAAACTCCTGAGGCAGCTCTGGCCCCACAGAAGGGCCAGCTGCAGACTGGGGCCTCTGCAGGGCAACCTCCTCCACACAGCTTTCCCTAAAACCACTATTTCCTGAGCAAGGGAAGGGCCTGTCTCTCCACTGCCCATTCCATCAGCCCCCCTGCAGCAGCCTTGTCTGCATCCCTCCCCCAAGAGCAGACAGGACACACTTGCATGATGACACTGATGCTCTGAGCCAGCCCTGGGCAGCCACAGACCCGGGTGTTTGTTCATCCTTCACAAGAATTAAACAGGAAAAGAAGCAAGAAAGCATGATGTGAGCTCCCCCCGGGGAGGGCTGGAGCTGCCCAGCACTGGCAGGGACATCACTCAGGGCAAGGTCGCTGGGCCCTTGCAGTCCACCCAGTAACTCTGCTCTGCTCACCCCAACAGAGCTGCAGCACCCAGGGCCCTGCAGGACCCTCAGCATCTGAGGGGTGAGGCTGCCTGAGCAATCCTCTTTGAAGATATTTGATGCTTTGCTGTTGCAGAGAGGAGGGAACCTGCTCTCCACCTGCCTCTCCGGCTCTCCTGGGCCCTGGATGCTGCTGGGAGGAACTGAGAAGAAGGAGCAATGGCAAAGCCCATCCCCTGGGACAAGGAGACCTCTCTGGATCTAAGGAGCAGCTTTCCCCACCTGGAATGAGACAGGATCTCGGTAAGTGGTGGCTGGTGGTGCTGCCCAGGACTCAGTGGGATGTTGGGGCTGGAGCTCCAACCCCCAGACACAGCCCCATGGCTGGCACTCAGTGAGAGCAGAGGGCACACCACACATACCCATCCCACAGCGGGACCAGTGGAGCACTGGTGTGAAGGCAGATACACCAGACTGATTCAGTCCCCGCTCCTGGCACCGTGGTGATTGTCCTGCAGGATCTCCCACAGTGGGACACTCAGCAGGCACTGTCTTCCCCTGGGGCAGTGACATCAGTCTGTGCAAACAGATTGCCAAGACCCCACTGAACCACAACCCAACCCCATATGGGACACACTGCTGCTGGGAGCCATGGAGGGGGATCCCAGAGCATGCCACTGGATCCCAGAGGATGTGACAGCAGCAGTGCTGGGTCTGTGCCTCCTGAAACAGAAGAACAAATGTGTTCAGGCTCAAAGGCTGTGATGCTGTTCCATGTTTCCTTTGCTTCGCCCTCTGAGGTGCCCTGGCCAGGGGCAGAGAGGAATGTGTGGGTATGAGTTAGAGCTGTGGATCTGAAATAGCATCCCTGGGAACGGTGCTGGAGCACTCCTGGAGGAGCAGGACTCTGCCCTGGGGGCCAGGGGCTGACATGGGATGGGGACCAGTTGCTGGCACTTGCACAGGGCCTGGCACAGGCTGGAGCTGCTGGAGAAGGAGGATGAGGAGGATGAGGAGGATGAGTGTTAATTAGCGAGGGGTTGGGAGAGGGGGCATGAATCAAATCAGTGGATAACACACAGCACCAGGTTTTTGGAAAGCTGCTGCAGCTCTGTGTCATGTTGGGGAGCTGGTGGTGCCTGCAGCTGCCCCAGGGCTCTTGGTGGAGAACAGTCAGGATACACCATCCTCTGCTCCTCCAGCCCAGCCCAAACAGCAGCACCAACCCACCCACAGGGATGAACTCCCTGGCTAAGAAACCAGTTCAAGGAGCCCACTGGGGATGAAGAGAAAGGCTGTGGGGACCTGGAGTGACGTCTGGCACTGTGAAGACCCTGGGGATGGAGCAGGCAGGGCCTCAGGGCTCTGAGTCAGGCCACAGACATCACAAGATGATGGCCCCTGCAGTACTGGCAGCTCCTGAGAGCCCCAGCAGCAAGCCAGAGATGCTGCTGGGTCAGTGCTCACTGGGAGAGGATGGGAGACAGCCTCTGGTAGGGGCCTGGCATGCTCAGACCCGGCCAGCAAAGGCAGAGCAAGGAGCAGAGCTGTCACCTTCATCCCACAAGTTTTGGTCTCCTGGTTCAGGGAGGGCAAAGTCATAAATTTCAGCTGTCTGTTGTTTGCAGCTCCATAGAAAGTGCTGCCAAAAGAAAGTGTTTTCAGCCCTGGAGCTGAGAGCAGAGGGACACCAGAGCTGAGCCAGTGCCAGGCTCCAGCGGGGGTGCTCGTGGGGCAAGTTTAACCCCCCTGACCATGAGAGTGCTCTTCCTGCAAACCCTCTCTGCAAGGTTTCTCAATGCCTTTAAAGTGCAGGGTCCCAGGGGCTTGGTCAGCCTCCGAGCAGCATCCCTCCCTGGGCAGAGCACCCCTCTCCTGCCCTGCATCCCACACTGCCTTCCTTGTGCTGGGAGGGGACAACATGAGTTTACAAAGTGCCTGTATCTGCCCCACAAATAAAAATACATATATTGGGGGGAGGGGTAGGGGGAATGGGGCTTTTCAACAAGCAAGGTGCAAGCAGCAGCAAGCAGCAGCAAGATGTGGCTGGAAGCTTGCAGGAGGACAGTCCTGCGTCCCACCCTCAGCAGGGAAGCCTTGTCCTGCTCAGCCCTGGCACTATGGCTTTGCAATCACTGCTTTATTTTGCCAACAATGTACACCAACACACCCACATGTGTGCAAATACTCCCCCTTCCCCATTCACAGGTGAGCACAGCCCTGAAAGACCCTTTTATCCGAGCCCACCCGGAGGCAGGAGCAGATGCCAGCCCTTGTCCGCGGCTCACCGCGCATCTGTGCCCCTCCCCAGCACCGGGGCACACATACCGTGCCATCTGGAGCGTGGCACGGTGGCAGCAAATCCAATTTACGAGCCAGAGGATTGCCAAACACATCTGGCTTTGTCAGGTCACCCCGCACCCCTGGCGCTCGTCATATGGATCCGGGACAAACCTTCCCCTTTGTTTGCTCCTGTTTGGGCATCAGGAGCGTCCCGGGCACTGCAGGATGGCAGCTCGGGAGCATTAGCTCACCGTAGGGTGAGTTTCTCTTCATGCTAAACCCTTCCTGGAGATGTCAGCTGCCAGAACGTGTCATTTATGCTTCATGGCGCTGCCTCAGCGCTTCATGGATGTGACAGAGTGACAAGCAGCAGCACCCCTGAAGGAAGGGCTCGGTCTGGATGGCTTTTCTCTGACAAACAAGTGTGAGCCGGGCTGGGCTGAGCCAGTCACTCATGCAGGGGCCAGGGGTGTCCGTGGTGGTGGGGACACGCTGTGAGCTGTGCTGGAACAGCCTCGGTCACTGGGAGGTGGTCCCGAATCCAAAAGCAAGGCTGGGGCTGTCACAGCCTGCCCACCCCCCGGGCTCCGGTGAGTCACGGCACATCGCCCTGGGAACTGGGGCGGCACTGGAGGGAACTGGGTTGCTGCTGTCTGTGCAATGGGCAGGCTGGAATGGCAGAGTCAGCTTTGGGAAATGAATTCGGGGGGGTGGGTGGTGGTGGGGCGGTGTTTCTGCCTGTCACAGCTGTAGTTAGTGCAGTCATGGGGGTCCTTCTCCCCATCCATACCAGGAAAATCCTTCACCAATATGATCCTGCCCTCAGAAACCAACAGCCCCTGCCACAGCCCCTCTCCATAGAATCACAGGATGGTTTGAGTGGGAAGGGAACTTAAAACATCACCTTGTTCCAACCCCCTGCCATGGTCAAGGAAGCTTCCACTAGACCAGGTTGCTCAGAGGGACCAGGTTACTCAGAGGTTACTCCTGCCATTCGTCTCTCTGATCCTCTCTGGAGGATCAGGATCGGGAGCTGGAGCAGGTTTCCCAGTGGTGCCAGTGCTGGATCAGACCAGGGCACAGTGCAGTGCTGCTCCAGCAGCCCAGCCCTGCTGTCCCCAGCAGGCTGAGGCAGTGGGGGATGTTGGGAGGCAGTGGAGAATGTCAGTGGGGGGCAGGGGAATGTTGGGGAGCAGTGGGGTCTGACCCCAGCTGGCAGCCCCTGGGGGCACCTGCTGCAGTCCAGGGGCCATTTGGCAATTTGCAGCTTTGCATTTTTATTTTCACCTTCAGAGAAGCTGTTTCGTGAGCCAGGACCGCAGCAGTGCTTTGCCTTCCTTGCCTGCGTTTATCTCATAAAAACAAATCTCACCTCTGTCCCCTTTGCAGCAGCTCCTGCAGAGGGTTTAGCAGCCCTTGGCCGGAGGGATGGAGGAAAGGAGCTGGGGATGTGAGTTGAAGGCTGGGACATTTCCCTTCTCACATCCCTGCTGTGAGAACAGAAGGAACTTGGCCAGGGTCAGCACAGCGAGCCACATCCATCAGCTCCAGGTAAATACAGCCGATTGTTTGGAGTGCCGTTGGAAAGGAGAGGGGGGAAGCACATGAGCACCCACACAGGTCACTGCACAAGGAAAATGGAGGCAGTGGGAGGGCCTGGTTGAACCACGGGGCAAGCACAGACCTGCCTGGGAGATGTGAAGAGGTGTCCCGGTGTTAGATCAACATCCCCTCCCCTCCTGATGCCACTGGAGCCACACTGGCCTTGACAGAAATGAGACCCGAATTTGAGCATAAAGCAGCTATGTAGGGTATCTTACCACTGCCAGCTCCTCTCTGCTTCACACTAGTGCCAGAGGAGGCTGATGGATGTGTACATCACTCCCCATCTTCAGAGCCGTGGAAGAGCCACAGAGCACTGCTCAGGCACTTGGGAACAGCTCTGATGCCAGGAGACATCACAGCTCACAGCCCTGTGGGGAGGGGAGCCCTGAGCCCCCCATTCCTCCACCAGGCCCCCAGGTCTGCAATGTTCCCTGCCCTCCACTCCCCTCTGGCAAACATGGTTTTGGGTTCATCTTTTAGTCCCAGAGCATCACCTCAACAACTTGGTCAATGGGTGGCATCCCTGCCCATGGCAGGGGGTTGGAACAAGATAATCTGTTAATCCCCCTCCAGCCCAAAACATTCCATGACTCCATGATCCCATGATCACTCCTCCTGGCTCAGTTGGCAGCCTGTCCTGCTGGGGATAGTCCCCAGTGTCCCTGCTAGGAGGAGGATGCTCTTGCCTGGTTACCCACCATGAAAGGGGACTTTCCTTGTTTGCAACTGGTTTACAGCTTGAGTGTTCTGCAAACCAGAGACATGGCACTGCTCATCCTTCAGGGCAGGGAGAGCCCCACCACAGCAGGCTCCAACCACAGTCACCCCGCGAAGGTGCCACCTCATGGCTCACCAGCACCACTTTGATTCCTTCCAAGCAAAAAAATTTGGGGAAACCAGGAGAGCTGGAGGGCTGTGTGGGGGACACCAAGAGAGCTCAAAGGCCAACAGCTGTGAGACAGCACAGAGCTGGGCACACCGGGGCTCAGCAGGATCGGTGCCCCTGGGCACTGCCAGGGCTGGCTGCTGCTCCCCGACAGGAAATATGTCACCAACATGAGGGGCCCTGACAGGCGTCGGCTGCGCCGGAGCCCCCGGCAGAGTCTGCGGAGCCGAGACAGCCGAGCTGTGCTGTCAGGAGCTCTTATGGTGACAGTGCCTTTGGAGAGGGGGTGATGGGGCATGGGGACAGCGCCTGGGGAGCAGGCAGAGGTTTCCTCCTCTGAAACCAAAAAGGGGCAAGGCTTTTTGGGAGAAGCCAGAACAAAACGCTGACACTCCGCAGCTAAAGGCTGCAGCCAAGGAGCTGCCAGCCCGGGTCACCTGTCCCCCACGGCAGGGGACATGCAGCCCACACTGTGGGACCTGGCACATTCAGAGGGAACATCAGGCTCCCTTGTAAAATGAATGAAAAGCTCTTTTTTTTTTTTTTTTGACCTTGCTTTTGGCTAGATCTGCCCTTCACTCCTGCCCTGAAAAAGAAGAAGCATTTTGACCATGAACGTGTCTACAGCAATAACGAGTTCAGATCCAGGACAACACTGAGCCACTTCTGCCCCAAGATGGGAAGTTAATTTGGTTATTTAAGGATAAGGAGTCACTGGGGAAAGGGTAGGGGACTGTGGCATGAAAGCCCAAGGAGTCAAGGCCACACAGTGAGCAGGGAAGGGCTCCTCATGGGCAGTGACAGGTGGCCCCAGGCAGGCAGAGCACTGGTGGATGTTTACAACATGACATTTTCATGCACTCTTGAGAGAAAAAAACCAAACTACCCCAGTTGGTTTTCAGGGCGAGAGCGTCACGTCTGCCTGCCTTTGCACCGGGCATGGCACAGAGCACTGCTCCCAGCAGGAGAGCTCAGGGAGCCTTGGCTGCCAGCTCTGCTCGGGGCAGGAGCTCAGCCTGGCTGCTGGGAGCAGAGATGTGGTGATGGCTGCAGTGTCCCCTGGCAGTCTCAGTGACAGCCTGGGAGAGAGGAGCCATGGCTGAGCCCAGGCTGGGTGGGTGAAGACCCACTTCTGTGCTCCTGTGTCCGCAGTCTGGGGTCTGGGGCATCTCCTGCCAGCACCAGATCCTGCTGGACCAGCCCTTGTGCTATCACTGTGGATCCACTGAAGATCCCATCTCCTTCTGACACTGCCATGAGAAGCCGCATATCCCCTCCCAGCCCCTCTGTACCTTGTCTTTACTGGTTTTACTGGACCTCAGGAGTGAATCAGTGCTAATATGAAGCTGTATGCTTGTGTCTAGAGAGGTTAAGGCACGTGCTGGATCTGGGCTTCCCTCCTCGATGCCGCTGCAGTGGGCAAAGGTGGACAGAGCCCGGCACTGAGACCACCAGGACCACTGCAGCCTTCTGCAGAGGGGCTGGGCTGGAGCCCTGCTCCCCCATCGCACCTCAGGGCTGTGGGACACACATCTGAGACCTCGGCATCACACATTTCATCTCCTGATGACCTGAGAGCTCTGCTGTGTCACCCCGTGTCACCCAAGGAAACGCCGTGTCGGTGGCCCAAAGAGACACAAGCTCTTTGCTCCAGCCAATAATCCCGGCCAGGGCAAGATAAGAGATGTTATAGAAACTCCTCCGAGCCTGAGAACAGCTGCACTAAATCCCTTTAGTCCTCAGCAAGACATTTGTTTACGGGGAGGCTGGGTTCTGTTACCCGAGGGTGTCTAGTACAGGCTGTCCGTGGCTCCCTGCCCGCCCCCCACAGCTCCGGCTCGGATCCCTCGGCCCCCTCGGCCAGGGGGCTGTGGCAGGAAATGGGATTGAGGCCAAAGTGGGTTTTGAGAACCCCAGATGACCTCTTTGACCTGGAGGAGGTCAGTCCTGTGGAGCAGGGATGAGGCTGGGGGTGCCTGTGCCAGAGTCAGCTTCCAGTGCCCCTGTGCCTAAACTGGGTGCCACGACCGTGACCCCGGGGCTGAGCTTCCTTGCTGAGGGCAGCACAGGTGACACTGGTTTCCATGAGCCTGGCTGTGACTTGGATCAGCAGGACACGCCATGAGGATGCCCTCGGTTCCCCTGAAGTGATTAGTGATGCCAGCAGGGATCTCCTCCCCTACCTCCTTCACTGGCACTGGAGGATCCCAAATCCAGCAGCAATCTTCTCCTCTCTCCCCACTGACACCCAGCCCTCACCAACTCCTGCCTCTAACCCCATGGGGCACTGGGGGTCACCAGGCAGCAGGGTAGGAGCCAGGGTGGGTGTGACCCTCTCCAGAGCCTGTCACCCCCAAACGGGGCCGTGTCACAGACTTTCCCTGCTTGGAGTGGCACGTTCCCCATGGTGGCCCCACTGGCTCCGGGAACAGGATCCATATGGTGACAGGCTGTTCCAGACAGGCACAGAGCACCACGTATGGCTGATCCATCTATGCATCCAGGAGGGCTGCGGCTCCTCTTTAAAGTGGGGGCGGAAGCCACAGCGGTTCAGGTTTCTGCTCTCACCTGTTGCTAAATCAAAGGCCATTTGGATTTAATCTCTGAGAGAGGCAGGTTTAACCCTCTCTGGTGCAGCTGGGTGTCCCCACGCCGGGGTGAGGACCTGCCTCCCTGACCCTGGTACAGGCAGCAGGGGCAGACAGGCAGCTCACTGCCAGCCCTCTCTTCCCCTCCCCTGTTTTCCACTGGTCTCCCACCCAGGGCTCATTCTGGGTGGGAGAAGCAATGAGTCACACCCCCCATTGCCTGTGGTGATGGGCAGCAGCTGGGGACACACCAAGCAGTGCAGATGATGTCTCTGGGGTTCCTCATTACTGCCCACTTCCTTCTCAACACCTCAGCTGGAACACCAGAAAACCCTGCTGGAAACACAGCCGCTCTCACCATGAATTTATCCACGGGCAGAAACAAGAGGCAGGGGCACAGGCAGGTGGCGTGGGGTGGGATCATCCTGCAGGCACAGGCTGTCCTCATTGCCACTGTGTCCTGCTATGGGGTGCAAAGGCACAGGGTGCTGGGGCACCGGGCACCCCATGGCAGGAGTCAGCGCTGTGTCAGCTCCAACAGCTTCCAGAAGCTGGCCCAGAGTCATGGGAATGTGTCACGGTGCTGCAAACTGCTCACCACCACATTTATAATGATGCTTCACTGCCTGTGAGCAATGGGCAAGGCCCAGGGCTCCCATTTACCCCCTGTGTGACCCGTGGTGCTGATCTGGGGCACCGTGTCCAGCACTGGAGCAGTGCCCAGCACCAGCTGCTCCTGCATGGTGCCTGGGAATGCTGGAGCCACCGCTCTGAACCCTGACAGCCGAGCAGGGAGATGTGAGCTCCCCAAAACCACGTCCGGACACAGCACGGGCTGTTCCTCAAGTGTGCAAATTGTCGTGCTCACACCTTGGAGCTGCAGCAGAGCCGTGCCTGGCAGTGGAGCTGGGCAGCACTCGGGCAGTAGGAAGGGTCTGTGTGCTTTGTTGGCTTCCCCCTCATACAGCCACTTTCAGACATCAAACATAAGCTTCAGATACAAATGAATGTTTTCTAAAGATGCTGCAAACATTGTCAGGACACTCTTGGCAGAACTCCACTCACACCCCTCCATCAGAGGAGCTCTGTGGGCTGGCTCAGGGACAGAAGAGGCACCACGGTGTCCCACATTCCTGCTTGCAATCAGCAGTGTGAGGGCAGCAGAGCCCAGGGTTTCTCCTGTATTAAGTGCTGTTGGCTTTGTCCAGGAGCAGGGGTCCAGCCCACTCCCCTGCCCTTGCCCCTGTGCCTCCCTGGTCCCTTCATCTGCAGCTTCCCCCCCGGTTCTCCCAGGCCAGCACATGGTGGGACACAGCAGCCCACATGCCATTTTCCATCATTCTGACCCAAACTGCCCTCTCCTGACTGCCAAGGGCTGCCCAACCTTCCAGGGCTTTGCTCAGCCAGGGACTGGCTGGTGTTCCAAGCTTGGCTTGTGCCAAGGAGCTTGTGCCTTAGCCTTGACACTCACTGGGACCCTGGAAACCATCCCTCACCTTCCCCCGGGGTATCCCAGTGGTCCATGGCTGTTGGCCCTGCAGAGGCTTGGCTTTGGGGAAGGATGACCAAGAGCACTTTATGTCCCCTTTGCTCCAGATGTGCCTGTGAATGCTGGACGTTCACAGGCTGTGACTCCACTTGCCCCAAACCCACTCCCTGGCTCACCTGTGCTCCATCCCAGCTCCTGCCCACCACTGCTGATTCCTCTCATCCCTTCTCCCACTGCCTGCCATCCTCCCTGCCCTCCTCAGGGCTCTTTTCCCTCCCTGCTGCCTCCCTCCCTCCCTCATTCCCTCCCTCCCTGGGGCGTCATGGTCCCCTCTCCCATGGGCACAGAGCTGGCAGAGGCTTTGCCCCCGATATGCTCCAGTCCCCACAGGTGCAGGATCCAACACTCCACCTGGATTATGAAATCCCATAGGGATCCTGCTCCCTCCCTCCTGCAGCCCTGCATGAAGCCACCTCAGCTCTACTTGCCATCCCAGTGGGTCCCACTGCTCATCTCACAGGATGCAGAGTTCTTCTGCAGGACTCACCCATGGCTGTCCCCATCTCCAACAGCCCATAAAGGCTCTGTGAGTCTTTCCCTGGGGGAAACACAGACTGAAATAATAATTTTTTTTTTAATAACACCTGACCCAAGCTGGCCAGCCTTGAGAAATACAGCATTTAGGGACATCACTCTGGGCACAAAGGGCTGCAGTGGAAAACAAGTTGCTGTGTTCATCCTTCCCTGTCTCTTCCCTTCCCTGCACACAGTCCCCCCACCCTTTGCTTTCTCTGCTGTCAGGGGCCATAAGCTCATGGGGAACGAGCTATCCATGCAAAAGGCCTTTGGAAATATTCATTGCTCATCTCCTAACAAGATTACCCTGAAATCCTCCACTGCTCTGAGGGAGATTTAAAACCTTTCAGGCTCTCGGTAACCATAGCAGCACGGATGTGAGAACTGAGGGGAGACAAGTGATGTGAAAAATCATCGGGGATGCAGAGACTGGCTCTGTGTGACTGTGTGTTGACTGTGTGTGACTGCAGTGCCACCTCTCTTTGTCTCACACAGCCTGGGCTGGCCCTTTGTTCTGCCCACACCACGCAAGACACTTGCACTCTTGGCCTAGACCAAGGACAGTGCTCATGACATGACCCAGTCTTGGCTCCCACAGCACCAGGGTCACCTTCTCAGCCAGAGTCTGGAGTCTGGAGTCTGGAAACCCTCCATGGATGGCATCACTGCTTGGCATTTGCCAGCATGTCCGTCAGCTCACGGCTCCTTCACTGTGGGGTGCTGGTGGAGGGTTTAGAGCCAGGGTGGGGTGTCTGGAGCCTGGGGTGTCCAATTCCCTCCTGCCACGGGGTCCTCCTTCACCATCAGCATCATTTCTGCACCTGTGAGAGAGACGATGGGTGTTGTGAGGTTGAACAGATCCATGTTTTCAGGATTTTTGGAATGAAATGCTGGGAAAAGGAGCAGCAGCAAGGGCATCACAGAGTCCCCCAGCACATCCTGAGAGCACGTGGAGTTTTGCTACAGTAGCTGGGAGGAACCACGGAAAAACCCCTTTCATCTCCTCCCTTGAAAACCCCTACATCTATCTAAGCACAAAGAAGCACTAAAATCTTTTCTATTAAAAAAAAAAAAGAAAACATAAAAGGGTTTTGGCTTTAAACAGCTCCCAAAAGCTGGGGTAAGATTACTTGTCCTGCTTGGATTCCTCAGCACATTTGGTTCATTTCTGCTGATGCCAATGGCACAGGCAGGCACCAAAGTGTGAGCACTCCTTCCTCCACGTGCTCATACCCAGCACCTCTGCTCGGCCACCCCTTCTCCTGATTTTCAGCCTGTCGAGGTCCTACAGCTGTGCCATCACATCTTCTGCATCCTCAGCTCCTTCCCACGGCTCAGCCCTTGGCATCACCTTCGGGCTCTCCCCACGGCTCAGGAAATCTTACCAGAAAGAGCTTCATGTTGGCGAGCCAAGGTGCATCACCAGATGACACCACGGGCTACTGGTGACAATCCTTTGCCAGTCCTGTTAGAACCCAACCTTTCCCTTCTCCAAGGGCAGGCTGAGACCAGGACAGGGCTCTTCTCACCTTGATACAATCTCGGCTGTCCTAATAGTGAGAGCAGCTAAGGAAAGCTGAACACGGCTGAAATGTAACGATAATTTGGGGGTTAAGAGGGAGGAATCATTCTTGTGAAAAAGGTTTTAAAATCAACAAATTTCTGCCAGATCAATAAATCGTAATCAATAAATTCAACCAGAATTAAATGCTGGAACTGGGACTTGGATATGGAAAGGAGACCAGCTGCATTAAAGCTACAAGAAACCACGTGCCCAAATTTATGATAAAAACTTATTCCGACTTTTGAGCGAGCTCCCTTTGTATTTGCACTTTGCATAAATCAGCTTCTGAAACAACTCAAGCATGGAATGAAAGGTGGCTGCTGAGGAAACACACCCAGGTGGGGCAGCCTGCACCTCTAAAGCAACCCCACTGCTGAGTCATGTCTGCCGGCATCCGCTCCCAGAGACTGCGGTGCGCTGTTTTCAGGGAGATTTTATTTTCCCCTCTGGTTAAATATTTCATAAAAATCGGGGGATAACTGACAGTTGAGTGTGGACGTTATGACGGACGGGAGAGCTTATTTTTCCCCCTCAAGTCAAATATTTCACTGCTTCACTGAAGGCTTGGGCGCGTTTGCAGCAACGCTGTCTGCAAACGAGTCCCCAGCCCCAGGTAAGCGCAAGAAACGCTGTGGGTGCCGCTGTCCAGCCCCTGACATGCCTGGCCTTGAGCCACCCACTGGGTGGGGATCGCCACTGATTGTCCCTGCTGCCAGCAAGCCCAGGAATGCCAAGGAGCACCCGTTAACCTCCAGGCAGGACAGCAGCGCTGGAGGTCTGCGGTGCTGCGCCTCCCGGCAGCGGTGGCCGTGCAGCGCAGCGCGCTGGGCCCCAGGGCTGCGGGGGCTTTCCAGGGCTGGACTCCGCGGATTGGCCCGGAGCACCCCGCTCTCCTCCCTCCCTGCCCTCCCTCCTCCAGCACCCACAACCCACTGGAGATTGGACAGCTTGGTGCCACATGGCAGAGAGGAACCAGGATAAAAAAAAAAATGAGCTGGACTTGTGGATTGCAGAGCGCGCGGCGAAACGGCCGGGGCGAAGTTTGCGGAGCTGTGACACCAAGCTCCTCTGGCTGCACTGAGTCATTGCAGGGCAGGACGGACAGACGGAGGGACGCCGGGGCTGCAGCCACCCAGGGACACCTGTGGGGCGAGCGCCAGCTGCGGAGCATCCTGTCCCCTCTGCGCCAGCCATGTCCCTGGTGGTGAAGGAGAAGAACCACGTCCGGTTGGTCTTCTTGGGAGCGGCCGGCGTGGGCAAGACATCCCTCATCCGCCGCTTCCTGATGGACACCTTCGAGCCCAAGCACCGGCGCACGGTGGAGGAGCTGCACAGCAAGGAGTACGAGGTGTGCGGGGCCACGGTCAAGGTGGAAATCCTGGACACCAGCGGCAGCTACTCCTTCCCGGCCATGAGGAAGCTCTCGATCCAGAACAGCGACGCCTTCGCCCTGGTCTATGCCGTGGATGACGCCGAGTCCTTCGAGAGCGTGAAGAGCCTGCGGGAGGAGATCCTGGAGGTGAAGGAGGACAAGTTCCCCCCCATCGTGGTGGTCGGCAACAAGGCGGAGAGCGGCGGCGAGCGGCAGGTGCCGGTGGAGGACGCCCTGTCGCTGGTGGAGCTGGACTGGAACAGCCGCTTCCTGGAGACGTCGGCCAAGGACAACGAGAACGTCCTGGAGGTGTTCAGGGAGCTGCTGCAGCAAGCCAACCTGCCCAGCCGGCTCAGCCCTGCGCTCTGCAAGAGGAGGGAGACCCTGCCCAAGGAGCAGGCGCTCAGGCCGCCCATGAACAAGACCAACAGCTGCTCCGTGTGCTGAGCCGGCCGCCCCGGGGCCGGGAGGAAGGCGCCGGCAGCAGCGGCACCGGCTGGAAACTCAGGTGGGCTGGGTGGGGAGAGGCGCTGCCTCGGCCAAAACTAACCCTGCTGCCTCCCACCCCCTTCCTTCCTCTTCCCCACCCAGCCCACCGGGAGCAGAGAGGGTTGGAGGTGACGAGGAGGAGGGAGGTGAAAGGGATGCTGGTTGCTGGGACAGTGTGGGGAGAGGGTGAATTCCCAGAAAAGGCTTACCTGGGGAACGGTAGGCAGAACGCTGTGTGGGGGCAGACAGGCACAAACAACGGGGCTCTGGCCATGGGATTGGAAGGCAGATCTGGGCACCTGCAGCTGCATCACCCCCGCCGGTGCCGCTCCCCCGGGGAGCCCTCAGGCCCTGGGTCACCTCAGCCCAAGCACTCGCACCTCCAAGCTCCCGGCACGGCCACGGCAACCACGGCAGATCCAGTGTCCGAAGTAGTTCTGAGTCTGTACTTGGCGTAGAGCATGAGATAGGGCAGTCTGTGCATCAGTTTGGTTTTCTCTATTCTCTTGTAATTTGTTCGTTTTTTTAAGCATTCCCAATAAACATGTTGTTGCAAAGTGGAGCTGGAAAATGTCTCGGTTTCTTTCTCCTGTATTTCGAGTGCTGCAGTGCCTGATATCAGTGTTTTATGCCCTTATCACTGCATTTTGCTTTCCCTCCTCCGTGCTCCATCCCTGTCTGGAGTGTCCTGGCACTGGAGGAGCCTCACCTGCTCTCCAGCCTCCCCTGACAGTGTCAGGACATTCAGTGTTATGATTTTGCTGCTAATTGAACCACGCTTCAATTTTTTCACCAAGCAGGAGAAACTAACAATAAAACACATTCTCACCTGTGAGTACAGAAAACAACAACCAGCCATTAAAAGACAGCTGATCCACTGAAATCAAAACACAAACACGTTAAAAGGAGATAATAAATGGTGCGGGGGAGGGCACAGAAGGGCCCTGTTTGCTGTGCTTGAGTGTGTGCTGCACTGATTTACTCTCCCCTCACACAGCCCATCCTTGCTGTAACGAGCACTTAAACTGCCCAGCAGCCACACACACAGCAGTTTTCACAGAGATATTACAGCTCAGTGGATTAAAGAGTCAACCCCCCTAGTCCAGACAAGAGGGAGATGGGTAGTTTGGGGTCCTCAGCTCTCAGAATCCCAGCCCTACAGGATGGTGTGCCCCTGGTCAGTTGGGCAGGCACCCAAAGATCCCAGAGGAGAAGGTGACAGCAGGGAAAGGTCAGCCTTTCCTTGGGCATCACTTGCTGGGGCACCCTTCTATCACGTTCCCCCTGGGCACTGCTGCAATGACAGTGACTTCCAGGCAGCCAAATCCTTCTCCTGCAGTCTGGAGTCTGATGGGGGATGAGGCTGGGGGGGGCAGGCAGTGGTGAGGGACAGGTAGCAGAGGGGCAGGTAGGTGGCAGCAGGACCCACTGGTGGTTCAGGCTGCCCTCACTCTCTCTGTCTCTGTGCCACATACTTTGTGCTGCCACCGCCATGCTCTGTGAAGGTGTGTGGCCATCCCTTGTCCAGCACCCTGGGGACACACAGACCTGCTCAGGATAGAGCCTATCCTGGGGAAAACGGGGCTCCTGCTTGCAGGGAATGGAATATAAAGACAGTCTACTTTGGGCAGCTGACCCAGCGTGGTGCCCACAGCAGGGATGGGTGTGATGGATGCAGCCACAGGGATGCTGCACTGTGGTGGTACCCACCAGCCAGGACACCCACCAGCCCTGAACACACTCAGCCCTGGCTAGGGATGTCTCGGACTAACTCTCTCACTAACCAGCTGGCCCTGCAGGAGTTACTGGGCAGACCAGTAACTCCGGGGGGTCCGGGGGGCTCTGGGACCCCCCACTCCCAGCCAGTCCGGGCCCAAGACCTGACCGAGATGCTGCAGCTGCAACGGATGGAGAAACCAAGATGCTGGAGGCGCAGAAGATGCTGGAGGTGCAGGAGCTTCCGACGCAGATGCGGGACCCTCTCCACGCGCTGACTCCTGCCCCCGCAGCGCTGGGCTCCAGCGAAGAGTGGAGCCATTGCAGGAGCTCTCCAGCAGCACTTGCCCCTCGCCCAGTGCCCACCAACCTTGTACAGCCCCCTCCCGGCCCTGCCAGCCCCGGGGTCCCCTCCCAGGGCCGCCCCCAGCCCCGCTCCCCCAGCCAAGTGGGACAGGGGCTCGGGACAGGGATGCTGTGGGGATGCAGGACAGCGATGCTGTGGGGGTGCAGGGCAGCGCTCCACAGCCCTTCAGCCCCCACCTGCACAGCCCCTCTCTGGGAATTGCAGGTTTGGGGTTGTTTTGCATCACTCCCTTGAAGTGCTGTGGCAGGGGCATCTTTGCCGGGGTTGCAGGGACTATCACCTCGCTGGGACTTCAGGGTCAGCCAGCTCTGGCTGTGCAGGGACAGGGTGTGGAGCTGGGCGTTGGCAAGCGTTTGCCATGCAGGGGCTCTGGCAGGACAAGAGCCTTTGGATGCCTTCTCCCCACGGCTCTGTGTGGGAGGCAGGGCAGGGGACGCCAGGCGGGAGCCTCAGCCCTGCAGGAGCCCGACAGGCACCGGTGCTGTGCTGCCCTGCAGGAAGGCTGTAAAATAGCTGCAATATCGAAATGCACACAAAGCAATGCCTGGTGCCTGTCCCAGAGGAGTGATCTGTGCCAGGCACACCCTTTTCTGAGCCCTGTCCCCGTCTCCACCCGTGCCCATCACTGTGCTGGGGCTCCAGCAGCGCTTCCCTCAGCGAGAGCAGGGCAAGAGGTGACCCCAGTGCAGTTGTGCCAAGTGGGGTTAAAAAAAGGCAGGTCTGATGTCTCATGGCCTGAGGGAGGCTGTGTTCAGCCTCTGCTGAAGCAGAAAAATGCAGGTGAGGGTGGTCCCGGGGTGCCTGGTTCGCACAGGGGTGGTAAAGCCTCACTGAGGGCTGGAGCCAGCTGGTACCTGCAGGTGGGGTGGTGATGGGCTAAACACCTGCAGCTCATTTTCTTTCAACAAATGGCAACAGGTGAAATGGCTTTTCCTCCCCAGACAGCAGTCACAGGTACAGAACACGGTGCAGCTGCAGTCCAGCCCAGTCCAGTCCAGGGGATGTGGCAGACGGAGCCTGCACGCACAGCTTGGCTACAGCTGTCCCTGCAAAAGCCACACAGACACACGCCTGATGAGGTGAACAAAATTTGCCCTTCCTTCTGCTTTCCCTTCCAGGAGGAGAGGGCAGCTGGGGCTTCACGCTGGGGCTTCAAGGGAAGGGCAGGATCCATTCGAACGTCCATCCAGGTGCCCCCCAGCTCAGCTCTGCCCAGAAGCACTTGGTTGTCCAGAGGAGCTGACTGTATCCCTGGGTACTTACAGCCCCTGTGGGCCAGGGGAGCAGCAGATGAAAGGGCTCTGGCCTCCTGCGCAGCTGCTCAAAGCCTCCAGCACACAGGAGACCCAGAGTGGAGAGTGCCCAGGGCAGTCCTGGCTGTTGGGGGCTGAGGGCTGTTGTCTCCATCAGCTGATGCAATGTCCAAGGCACAGGATCCAGGGAGAAGCCTCAATCCCTCAGCCCCCAGACACCACATGGCTGTCCCCAGCATGGCACCCCAGGCAGCAGCACTGGCTGCTCTCTTGATCCCATTTCTGGAACTGAAGGGGTTTCCTCACCCGGCCCTCTCAGCTGTGGCTTATGTTGGAGTTGGTTTTCTGCAGGTGGGCTGTCACATCTGTGTGCAAAGGACCTGGTACCGGGGAAGGGAGATGTTCTGCAGGGCATGAAAGTGGGACAAGGACACAGGGCCCTTCCCTTGTGGGGTCACTGGGGGCCAGTTGCTCTCCCTGCACTGGGGTGCTCTGGAAATTCCAGCCCCTCCGAAGCAGTGAGGGCTGAGCCAGGACACACACGGCTCCCCAGAGGGGAGATCTCTGGTGCTGTTTTTCCACAAAAAAAACCCCAACACATCACAGTGGACTTGCAGAACCAAAGGCTGCTTTTTCCATTCTCAAAACACCAGAAAGATCTGGAACATCTTCTCATTTTAACTTCTTTCCCTTCCCTCTGCCTCCCCCTTCCCCCGCTTGGACCCATTTCACTCCAGACTCGCCTCCAGCGCAGACAGGAGCCCTGTCCCCACGCTCACCCACGTCACCCCCCGACCCCCCCACCCCAGAGAAGAGCTCCGTGTGATCCCCTCCTGTTCTGTTCCACATCATGTAGCACAGCCCATCAAACCGCCCCGAGACGCTCCCGCTTAATTTGTGTACACAAACAATCAGGGAGGATGAAGCTGCCGCCGCACCAGCGACAGCCCCGGCCGCGGGCAGGGAGCAGCTGCCGCCCGGGATGTGCCTAATTGGCGCTGGCTGCCGCAGTTTGCTCAGGCCCTGATTGATGCGCGGCCCTGGCACGAACACTCGCGCCAAGGACACCCAGCGAGAAAGCAAAACATTTTAAACAGAACGAGCGGCACTTACTCGTTGAGGGGATAATTAAGGGTATTTGTCTTTTAGGGCCTTTGGCGAAGCACCGGGGAAACCAGGCGGGCTAAGTGCTCTGGGAAGAGCAAACCTGCGGGGCCCCCCCGCATCACATGAGCCCCATTAGGGCTCTCCCAAGGGTGCTGGGATTCAGGGAGTCGTTGAGCTGTTTGGGCTGGAAAAGACCTGGGAGGTCACCGAGTTCCCCGCGCGGGGCTGCACCGTGGCAGGGCAGCGCCATCCCAGCTTTCGGTGCTTCTCAGTGCAGGGAAGGAGGTTGGAGCCAGGTGGGGTTTGGTCTCCTCTCCCAGGTAACAAGCGACAGGACAAGAGGAAACGGCCTCAAGTTGTGCCAGGGAGGTTTCGGATGGACATTGGCTAAACCTCTTCTCCCCAAGGGTGGTCGAGCCCTGGCACAGCTGCCCAGGGCGGTGGTGGAGTCTCCATCACTGGAAGGATTTAAAGGCTGTGTAGGTGTGGCACTTGGGGACATGGGTTAGTGGTGGGCTCAGCAGTGCTGGGTTGACAGCCGGACTCAATGATCTTAGAGGGCTTTTCCAAACTTAATGATTCCATGATTGAGCCCATGCACCTGCCACGGTCCCAGCTTGCGTCGCTCACCTACAGTTCACTCTCTGCTTGCCATGGATCCGCGCAGGGTGGCCCCACAACACTCCCCGCGCTGCCGGTGGGCACCCCTGTGGCAGAGCAGCCTCCGGGACACAAACTCTGGCTGGAATTGCTTCCAGGGTAGGAAGTTTCTGAAGGATCCCCCTCAACCCCCGCGCCGGGGGCTCGCAGCGGCTCCCGGGCACCACCGTGTGGGCACACCGGGAATTGCAGCCGCGGACACGGGCAGGGCCAGGGCTGAGCGCCGGGGACGCGGTGACCGCTGACCCTCTGACCGCTGACCACTGACCCTCTGACCATTGACCATTGACCCCTGTGACCGCTGATCCCTCTGACCACTGACCCCTGTGACCACCAGCCCACCCTGCAGCAAGCTCAGATTCGTTCCCTGGACAGAGCAGGTTGCAGGAGCTCAGGGATCCACAGGCTGCAGGACTCCGAGCGTTTCCAAAGAGGATTTACAGTCCTTTGCCTTTCAGCTGACAGCTCAATGCACGGAGAGCAGCGAGTTGAGCTTGGCCTGATGCAAAGGCTTTTCAAAATCAGGAGGCTCCAGCGAGGAGACTCAACTACTCTGTAAACACCTGAGTTCATGCCCTGCATCTTCCCAGAGCTGTGTCCAAGTGGCCTTCAGGAAAGACCACAAAAGCTCATGGCAGTGCCTTAATAAAACAGGGCTGCTTGTCCAGGCAAAGAGAGAGGAAAAGTGGGGTTTGTTCCCCTGATACAAAGTTGTGCCACAAGCCATGGAAGGGCAGTGCCCCCCCTGAGCCTTGGAGGGCAGACTGGCTTCTGGGGCTGGGCAGAGGCTGGCAGCACCTCCAAAAAACCAGGAATCTCCACTCTATGCAGTGTTTTCCCAGCTTTTCACTACAGCTCTGATCATCCCCATGAGGGCTCCGGCCTTAATCACGGGGCATCAGAATCCAGTGTTGCCTGTGCTGTGGGAGCCCCAATGTCCCTTTTGTTACAGCCTTGTGACCCATGGGGGGAAGCCAAGGTGTTGATAAGGATTTGCTTGTTTTGCAGACCGTGAACTTGCCATGATAAATGTGTAGAAGAAAAAAAAATAAAAAAAGTAAAGGCTGGATAAATCCTCTGACTTGGTATTTCTGCCCTCTCAGGTCCCACACAGGACAGCGGTTGGACACACAAGTGATCCCTTTGTGATCCCACCCGTGGCTGTAAAACCAGCAAAGCACTTTTAAGAACGCACCAATCCTTGTTATGCCAGGGGGAAATGACAAGAGCACGAGGATTTACCCCATTTGGAAAATGGTATTTGGCCTCCTAGCCTTGTTGAAGGTCCAGGTAAAAGGAGACTTCAATCAATTCCCTCCAGAGTCACTTCAGAAATTTCCCTTTCTCATCTACTGACGGTGCCCAGAGTTGGCTCCAATGTCCTGGAACACCTGGAGTGTATAAAACAGATTAAAATAAGAGTGTTTGAGCTGTAAGAGGATAAAGATCACTATCTCTACTGGGAGATGTCTGTACTAGAAGATGACACAATCTCTCACTTATGTACTGGGTCTTGTCATTCTTGGATACTTCCCCCTTCCTTCTGCCCCCCCATTTAGGGACAGAAGCAAAAATTCCTTACATTGTGTCTTAAATTTCATATTATGAGGGTTTAGTGTTTTGTGCTTAACCTCCACCAAATAAACAAATAGTGTCCTGCTGCAGACAAAAGTTTTAATCTTTATTGTTTTTCAATGCCAATTTTAATCTTTAATGGTCAGGGCTTAAAGAGCACCAAGGGAGAGATCCCTGTACACTTCCAGCCTTTTCCCTGGGCTCTCCACCCTCCTCACCCCAGCCACATCCCACCTTGGATGCTGCAGGTCTCCCCATCCTGGTAGTGTTTTGGAAACTGCTCAGCTGTAAAAGCATCACAAGGTAATCAGAGTTATTTGCAATCTTCCTATGAGCTTTTCCTTATGAATTCATGACTCTCTCAGAAAAGAGAGGCTGCTTAGCCGTGGGGACTAATGCCTGTCCCCTCCTATGTCTTTCAGATATTTTATGCTTGTGCTCAAATATCCCACTGGGATTATAGTTCTAATTAGGCAACTTACAGACTTCACATAGGCAGAAGCTGCCATTCCTCACCTGCAGAATAATCATCTCCTCTGCCTTTATCAGAAGTTTCCTGTCATCTGTAGGGAGGGAAGAGATAGGAAGGAGACAGACAAGTGACAGAAAAGGCAGAAAAAGTGAGTCCCTCTTGAATACAGATAAAATAATAAAAAAATGTTGAGTTTTTCCTGCTCGTGTGAGGTACAGACAGTAAAACACACTTATAAATCCTGAATACTGCAGCCAAAACAAGGAGACCTAGTGCAAAAATGGAAAGAGAATCTGCTCTTTTCCAACACCATCAGTAACACAGAGAGGTCTGTAGCCTGCTTGAATACATGTTTTTGGTATAAATCAAGAAATTCAGAAAAATTATGAAGTGGGCAAATGATCCAGGAGACAGAACAACAGAAAAATCATAATCTGCCACAGTTTTGAATGTTATCACAACCATTCCCTGAACAAAATGAACATTTAAAGCAATAAATATTAACTCAGGACAGACATAGGCACTGATGGGGACACCCACACACTTTCCCCTGGAGTGAGCACCTCACAGGTAGGTCAAGGCAAACCACCTTTACCAATAACCATATTTATTGAAAGCAAAGCAATCTTCCAGCTCGTTGTGTTTTGTAACATTATTTTAATAACCCTGAAATCATGACTTGCACTGGGACCACGTTTTCATCAAGAGAAAATTTACAAGCAACTCGTTTCCAATGCATCAGACAGTAAAAAGCAAACACCAGGGGCACACACACAGAGGACAAAGTGTCATATTCACGTCTAATGAAACCCCTTCATTAGAGAGAAGGAAACAGTGGGAGCATGAGGGGTTAAAATGGTCATTTGATGGTCAGCTAGACTGTCTCTGCAGAGGCTGGACTGGTGCTGGAGGATGGAGTCTGGAACTTGCAGCAATAGTTAACCTGAGCGATTGGTGTATCCGCTGGAGGAAGACACCTAGACCCCACTAGAACATGGGCACGTTAGTCCGTCCTCCCTCAGGAAAGCTACAGTGTGGATGAGTGTTGGAGGCGCCTCTCCCGAATTCCAAGAGCACATTTCTGGAAGAGACCCCTGGGGAAGGAGGGGGAATGTGAGAGGACAGAAGTTGGGCTGCTCCCGCGGCCGTTAAGGTTTCACGGGCACGTTGGCGCCTCGGAAGCGGCACAAGGACCTGGGTGAGACAGTCCGGGAGACCTGCAGGGAGCTGACACGTCCTGGGCATCTCCTGATCCCGCTAAGTGAGCCACAGACACCTCCAGGCATTTCGGGAGCTGCCGTTTCCCTCGGGGCGCTGCGGAAGGCGGCGGACGCCAGGCATCCGGGCAGTTTACACCAAGAGTTCCTTCGAGCTCCACAGCCCATTTTCCCGGAACTCCCCTTCCCTGAAACTGGCTACGCAGGACTTGAGATTGTACATTCAGCATCAATACAGTGACACAGGGGCACAGCTGGCACCGGACAGCGGGGACTCAGCAGCAGTTCATGGACAGCATCAGAGGATCCGTCACCACGGCAACCTTGGATCGGCTTGGATCTGCTCCACACTGTAGCTGCCCACAACCCAAATCCTAAAAGGTTTTCCAATTCCATTTCCAGGCTCTTCCAAGTCCAATAATTCTTAACATATACAGATATCCATATACATTTTTTTTTTTTTTTAATTAAAAAGCTCCTTCACGTACACAATCATATATTGAATTAGCAAGAACAGTAATATATTTCTGGAGCAGAAAAAGCAAAAAAACATCTGCTCTGCCAGTGCCACCCACAAACTAGACAAGGAACTAAGAAGAAGTTTGACAGTTTCAGACCACTTAGGAAACAGAAATTCTCCTGGCCTAAAGACAGGGAGCCATGCAGTGAAGGTGCCATGGAGGGTACAGCAAATGCAATATACAGAAAAAAACCACAAATTGTTAAAAATGTTTTCTTGTAAGGATTCTGGAGCCACAGGGTGAATCCTGATCATCAGGAGCTTTCTTTACAGTTTGAGAAATACTGAATAGCACTGAAGCAGAAGAATGACGGTGAAAATAAAGAGCTATGCCAACAGTAGAAGATTTGGTCAAAAGCTGTGTTCCCTTTAATATACCAGGGGATGCTAAATATTAAGAGTGCATTTGATTTACAAAAAGCCATCACTGCCAACTCCATGGAAGACTGAAACATCCGACTTCATAAGGGATTTTGATATCTTGGCAACAAAACCTAAAGTCACCAGAACCAAAAGCCCTCCTTGCCAAGGAAAAAATGCCCAATAAAAAGCAAAACTAAAAAAAGAACCAAGGAAGGAAAAGAGAAGGAAACTCTCTTGCAAGAATTTCATTAGAAACTACTGGAAGAGATAAAAAATAAGGAGGTGGGAAGGAAAGCAGTAAAAAAGAGCTGTTCAACTTTGGGGCCAGATCAATAAAACCGACAGAACAGGCTTCACACAGGATTATCTGTTTCAGTAACAGAAGTTACACCCAAAGCTGAATTCAGGTATTTTAAACTGTATCATACCTGCCAGCAAACTGCAACTCCGAAGTTGCTTGGGAGCCCCCTGCCCCACAGGTATTCCTTATGGAACTACAGTTCATAGACAATCCCAGTGACAGCACAGGTGGTTGTTCAGGACTGGGAACCATTTTTTTTATTAATCTAGCTGTCCATGTTAGCTTTTTCCTTCTCAAATGGACTGGGGGAATGAATTTCAGCAGTACAAACTCGCACCCCTCGAGACCCAGGGCCAGCCCTGCTGTACCTCCTCACATTCAGCACCAGTTGCCCCACTGACACCAAGGGTCAGGAACGGGTTTGGTGGAGGTGGGAGGAGAGCATATACTCAAGTTCAGATGAGGGAGATGGAGCAAGGCTGGGATCTCCCCAGGAATCCTCGGCCCTTCATCTCCTGTGCCTCAGGTTGGCCTGGTCGGGGTAAAGGGACCTTGGAGTGGTTACCAATGCAAACACCTTCCTCAAGTCAAGCCCTGAAAGGCCAAACATGAAAATATTTTGGTGTTCCTACCCTATTCACGGGCTTTTTGCTCACCTCAAAGATTTTACTGGCAATTTAGAGACATCCAGAAACTGGGAGGCTCTGGGATGGAGCAGGAGAGTCATCTCCAGCCTCCCAGCGTTCACAGGGCTAACGATTCACCTACGATACTGAAGACATGGAAAAATGACAAAATAAGAATTTTAACATAAGAATGGTTACTGCTGCTTCTGCAGTGCTTTTGGATGTGATGTGCAAAGCGTTCATGGAACAAGCTCATGAGGGTGTCACCAACAAGCAGAGGGAGCGACCACAGGAGGGGCTTTCCTGGCTTACACGTCATCCTCATTCAAAGTGAAAGAGTTAAACTTCTTCATGAAATACCTTAACAGATTTAACAATATATATATAGATATATTTTTAGTATCCCCTGCATAAAAGAAAAATACACATTATTTCAACAGCCAAGAAAAAACTGCAATTTATTAAGTTTCAAAGAATCTTCGTACTCTTGAAAGCAACTTTCGGTGCATGTTCTTTAACAATCACATTCTATGAGGAGAATAAACATTAAAAGCCACAATTGTTGGTTTTCCTTTTAATCTCAGAGTTACAGACATCTTTAATTCAAAAGGAAAAGGCAAAAAAAAAAACAAACCAAAACAAAACCAAAAAAGCCCCAAAACAAAACCCACCCCACCCTCCCAACAGAAATTTTCATTCCCAATTTGAAAATATCAGGAGTTTTTCTACAACTCAATGCTAAACTTCAGCATGGAAAATTGTATGTAAACACGCACATACACACATACATATTTTATATAAGTGTGTGTGTGTATATATATATAAAATATATATGTAACAGGCGTGTAATGGCAATGAGATGCAATTACTCTGAGGAAAGGTTATTCAGCTAAATACACTACTAAAACTTGAGGAAAAAAAAAAAAACAAGTCTTGAACCCAGTTTGTGCATAGTTCATGATCCTCTATAAAACCAGCTTTTGTTAATTTGCAATCTTGCAGGACCCTTTAAATCTGATAAAACCATTAAAAAGCTAATCTTCCAAAAAGAAAAAAAAAAATGTAATGCACAAGTTTCCTGATCCAAGCAGGCAGGGAGCACAATGTTCATATAATTTTTAAAACATACTTGAAGTGTATGTTATTCCATTGTCTTTCTTCCTTTCAAAACAATCAAAAACATTGATTTTTTTTTTTAAACATAAAGCGATTTTTTAATATATAAAGCACTCTTCAAACATCTATTTCTTTTGAGTCCATTATTTGGTAAATATGTAACTGCTACACATTAGATTAGGTATTTTTCTTCTTTCTTACTGTCTTTTTTTTTATTTTATTTTGTTTTTTAATAATATCTTCAGTGCTAGGAGTTGGGTTTTAAAAATACATGAAATGGTGTGGAGTTGCTCCTCGGGAAACCCGGCTTTCCTGAGACATCTTCCACCATGTGCAAGATAGTGATCACAAAGTTTTCGCCACTTTGACGAAGAGGAGGAAAACAACAACAAAAATAGTACACAGCAATGGCCAAAGAAAAGGATAATACAACAACACTGTTCAATCCCAGAGCTCTGAAGTAGCATATCTTCATTCTGAAAATAGTTTTTCTTTACGATGGAAGTCTTTTTTTTTTTTTTTTTTGTGTTTGATTTTTTTTTTTTTTTTGTAATTCCTTTTTTTATTTTAAAGTTTGAAGGAGAGAAAAAAAAGGTCTGTAAACAGGTGGGAGCCAAAACTCCTGGCTCCTCCAAAAGCAGTCAAAACTTATGTCCAAGTGCTTGTTTCTGTTCCTGCTTGCAAGGGAACTATCAACTCTTTACAATTATCTATGGCCACAGTTCAACAAGAGTATTTTTTTTTTAAACTTTATATTCCGAATGGAAAAATGGTGCAATACTCCAGTAATAATTTTCTTGCATTAGTCCACAATAAAAAGCCGCTAAAGGTAGATATACATATTATTCTCCAGAGATACACACTGTAATTTTTAAAATGCAATAAGAGTCCTTGAGTAAACATTTACACGTGAATTGTCGCCGGCCCCTTCTATCAGTTTCTTTTTTCTTTCCTTTTTTTTTTCTCTTTTTTTTTTCCTTTTTTTTGTCCTTTTTTTTTGTTTTGTTTTTTACCATTACAGGGTTAGCTACAAGAAGGGCTGCGGACACTCAGTGCAAAGTTAGAAGCTAATAACAATTAAACATTTGACCAATGAGCAAATAAAAAGCATATACTGAATCAAAGGAAAAACTTCACACGTTGAGTTAAACCACACGTGGGCACACACACACACACACACTCTCACACACAGAGGCACACTCACATCTGTCCCAACAAAAACATAGAGTTTGAACTTTTTAAAAAAAAAACAATTCTTAGAGCCTGTTTTTTGTGTACTGATGCTGACCTGGAAGTGTAATAATTCAACTCAGAAAGTGTTCACATTTTGTTATTGGCCTGCTGGATTCAAGTATTTGCATGTTGATATGGTTTGTTGCCTTTTTTTTTTTTTTAATTTTTTTTTGTTTCTTTGTTAATTTTTTTTTACCTTTTTTTTAATATTTTTGGGATTAAAAAAAATGACATGAAAAAGTAATGAAACAAGGGCAATGTGCATAGGCAGATCCATGGGAGTAGTGGACATAGAGATACCCCAACCCTGCCCTCCCTCCCCACCCCAACTCAACCTGTACAGTCCATAGTTCCCACTTGGATTCGTCACTTTTCTGTACCAATGGTAAATATCACACTTCACCCTTTCTGATTATTGGGTCCGCCTCTGTAATGTGCATAATAGTCACAGGCTCATTTAAATAGGCTTTCATTTCCCCTTCCCACCTCCCCCTCCCCGCCCCAAGTTGATAAAATAACCCTTTCCAGCCCAAATTCTGAAAAGTGCCCTTCATGATAGACCTATTCTAAGCAGCTTTTATACTTGGTTTTGAAAAAAAAAAAAAAGAATCACCATACAAACATAAAAAGACAACAAAAAACAAAAAAGCCATGAAAAAAAAAAACAACCAAACAATAAAACCTGTCATTAGCATGTGACACTGACCAAAAAGGAGCCCATACTGTTTCAGGAACAGTTCACAAGGACTTCTGCAGTTTCGGATTCGGTATTGGACAGAGGTACTAAGGAGGGCTGCCAGTCTCATGGGTTAAAGCTGGATTCTTCATCAAGCCCGGGACTGGAAAGGGTTACAATTTTTTTTTTAATTTTTTTTTAAATTTTCTTTTTTCCTTTAGTGCTGATGATTGTTATTTCCATTTTGTTTTCTCTCTCGTTTCCTAGATGGACTCCCCACTGAGAAGATCCCCCGGGAGGAGAGTATTCAGAGGCGTGGGGCTCCCGATGACTCTGCCGTCGTCGGCGCTGGGGGGTCCCCAAAGGCTGCTGGAGTACTGGGGGACCCCTCCCCACAGCAGGTCGCTGCTGCCCTTGCCCCCCAGGCAGGGGGGGTTCCAGTGGCCGGTGTCGGGGCGCACCAGGCCGTGGGAGCTGCCGGAGGAGCCCAGGCGGGTCTGGGTGGATCCAGTGTTGGACTGCCAGCTGGAGGTGGGCGGCAGCGCCTGGCCCTGCGCTAGGAAACGGTTCACTTCTTCCTCACCTGCAAACTCGGCCAGGATGGTAGTGTTTCCCAGGACACACCTGAGGGCACAAACAAAAAAGGTGGAGTGACGTGAGGAGAGGGCTGCAAAGGGCACTTCTGGGAATACCCGAGGTGGATGTCCTGTGAGGAAAGGCTGGGAGAACTGGGGTTGTTCAGCCTGGAGAAGAGAAGGCTTTGGGGTGACCTAATTGCTGCCTTCCAGTACCTGAAGTAGCTACAAGAAACATGGAGAGAGACTATTTACAAGGGCCTAGAGTGACAGGAAAAGGGGAATGGCTTTTTCTATCTTACAGATGAGATATCAGGGAAAAATTCTTCCCTGTGAGGGTGGGGAGGCTCTGGCACAGGCTGCCCAGAGAAGCTGTGGCTGCCCCATCCGTGGAGTGTCAAGGCCAGGCTGGATGGAGCTTTGGAGCAACCTGGCCTAGTGGAAGGTGTCCCTGTCCATGGCAGGGGGTGGAACTGATGATCTTTAAGGTCCCTTCCAACCCAGGCAATTCTATGATTTATCATTGTTATGTCCTTTCTGTTGCTCTCTGAAGCTAAATGTCCCTCTCTCCGAGCTTCTTTTGGAATCCTTATCACATCTTACAAACTCCTTACATCCTTACAGGTGACAAATCCTAACTGAAAACATTATTAATGGTGAATAAAGTTTTGTAATGATCTCTTATTCAGTAGTACATGAGTATCTACTCCCCAGCTGATTTTTTTCTAGATCATTCAGGCAATTTTGAAAATCAGATTAAAAGTAACCAGTGATCCGAGTTCTGACTCCTGGCAAATAAATGCCTAAGAAATTAGTTTCTGGGATAAAACTGGCTTAATAAAAAAAGAAAAAGAGAGCAAAAACATACATGTGCAGAGACTTTTGGGCCTTGGCTGCTTCCTCCTTGGAACTGTATCGGACCACAGCATTCCCTTGTGTCAGGTTCAAGTGGAATGTTATGAGAGGGCCGTGTTGCAAACACAGTGTCCGCAGTGTGGAACCATCAATCTGGGGAGAGAAGGTGGCAAAGGTTGTCTGTGCTGTTGTGATGTTACTTTAAATGCTTGTTAAGCAAGTTTTAAAAGCTAAAGAGTGAGTACAAGTGAAAGGGAAAGAAGAATTAAATTACAGACTTATCACTCTCTGCACTGAGGGAGACATCCTGTCTTTATAAAACATCTTCCCTATAGGCCAGTGCACAAAATTTCCCAGTTTAGGTTATACAAATTACATTTATCATTGAAAGTTCACAGAAATTGAGAAAGAAGTCAAAGGAAAAACACATTGTTCATAAATATAACTAAATTTTCCCCAAGATAAACTTGGATGTCTGCACTCAAGGCTTCGTGGTTTATGTTCTTCCTTCTCAATGACACTGTGTGAAGGACAAGTAGAGGATTTAACAGACTTGGGAGAAGAACCAAAAAAAACCCACAGGAAAAGCAGATTTTACATTTCTGTGTCTGCTTTAAAGCACCATTCACCTCCAAACTTACACATACACAAATGGTGCCCACTGAATGACTAACTACAGCCTTAAAAGTTTATACTTGATTTGACAGCACTTTGAAAACTTAACAAATTCCCTGAAGAAGACACCTGTAATAAATGCAGAGTAATTATTCTTCCTTCAAATAAATCAAATAACCAAGGCTGCTAAATGTTGTTCTTATAATCTCTTAAATGTGCCAGGTCTTTTTCCCTGTGCAATTCCAGTTACCTGGGGGGTGAGGTTCCGAAGAACCAGCCAGCTGCTTGTTCTCCCTGAGCTGTCAGTACTCCATGCAGAACCTGCAATAAAATTCCACAAAAAACCCCATTGATCATGGTCTGGAGAGCGTATTACAAGCAAATTTACCTGGAATCACAACACACTAGCAAGCCTCACTGCTACTGAAAACAAATCCTACGGCTATTTCCTCACACCTTGATTTACTGTCTCCTCTGGAATGAAAGGCTGCTGAATGGAAACCTGCTCTTGTTACATTTAAAAGGTCTGTGGCTTTTTCCACGCTCCCAGAGTAACTATTAGTGGCAGATGCAGCTATGACACTGCAGCAAACTGCATCTCCAGGATGCATTAGAATTAAATCTGGAAGGCACATTTTAAAAGCAATTCTGATGTCCAAGCTCAGGCTGCTGCCTGCTATTAAAGATTTTATAGCACTGCAGCACTCTGCCATCTTGCCAGTGACAGATTAATGTATATGACTTATTCAAAACAGGTATTTCTGCACTGACAATGTCCTGATTGAAGATACCAGGACATAACCAACAAAACCTGTTCTTCCAACCTCAGGCTGGTGTTTTATAGTTTGGAGTTCTATATTAGGAAACTGTCCAAGCTTGGTATTTATGAGTGGCATTTGAGAAACCACAGTGGATCCTGTGGTCACACATGTGACCACACTCAAGCTGGAGAGAATCTGGGCAGCAGCAATATCTGCCCACACAGGTGGGGCTTTGGTGAAGGAAACAGATCCAAAATTAATGGCAAGAAGAGGGAAGAACATTTAATTCTCATCTTAGTGAAAGCAGATTAATAAAACAGTCAGCTTTATAAAATAGGTGTAATACTTGCATATGTATCTATATTTATACAGATATAGATATCTCTACATAGATACATATAAAGTCATATATATATACATATATCTATATATATATATCTACACACATAGCCATGGTTTCTCACATTTGCATTTAAGCAAAACAACACCTAAAAAAAGAGCCTGCATGAAAAAAAATTAAGGCATTCCCTGAGGGCCCTGCAATGCCATCAGGTCCTAAATGCTTCACACATCCATGCTCCAAATATGTATACCATATTAAATTCCATGGGCTCATCTTGAAGCCTCATAGGGAGTTTTAGATCATACCACAAAACAAGAAAGACATTTTTAGAAAATACAGAAAGGGAAAAATAAAAATCCTAGTTGGATTAGATAATTTGGCAATTCCTGTGTAAAATTACTCATGTAACCACCTGAAAGACAGCAGCTTCATTTACAACTTAGCCAATAAATAGGCATGAGATTAATCCTCAAAACAGACACAACTCTGCTTGCACTGAACCTCCAGATTTTGGAGCCTCACACACAGAACAAACGCAGGTGTTACAAAGCAGAGAAGCTGAGGGTACCAGAGGAGTAAGAGCTGGTCCAGCCCAGGGGACTGGCTCCCCACGTGGATGAGGGCTTGGTGTTGGTTAAGCCTGGAGGGGGTCTCGTCGGAGCCGTAGTGTTTCTGGGTACCTTCCAGAGTTCGTGGGACAGAGAGGCTTGTGTGTGAGAGATCGGGCCAGAGGACCACGTGGACTTGATGTCTGACAGTTTACCTGCAACAGGGAAAAAATACATTCGTGTATTCTCAGTTTTAAACCCAGGAGGATGGGTATCACTGACTATGTTCCTCCAGCTTCTCAGGAGGAAAACAATCTTCTGTACCATCCAGTGCTATCAATCCTATATCCTTTGAACCTAGCAGTGTTACAATTTCAAATAATTCTGTATTTAACGAACCTCACAACCTGCCACATACACAGCTCCCTTTTTTAAAATCTCCTACTACTTCTCTTTCTTTTAAAAGATGATATATGAAAAAAAGACCAGAAAATGCACTTAGGTATTTGAAATCTAACTGCACCAAAATTGTAACGAAACACTTCAAGATTGTCTCTCTCAAAAGGTTTAACAGGACTTAAACATTTTTTTTAACAACTCATTTTATCTAGCAAAGAAACCAGTATGTCCATATGTTCTGCTGACATATTAAAATTCTCAAGATCAAAGACCAATAAAAACTTCCTTAATGTTCAAAGTAACTGATACTCTTTTTTCCAAGTATCTTTGAGAAAAATGAAATCTGCAGAAGTTCAGATCATATCATAACCTGTCACTCTTTGTAACTTTTTGCTGTTCAGTTTATTTCCCTAATTGGTTTTTAAACTCTGACTACTGTTTCTGCCAAATCAGAGTTTAATATAAATAACATGAAACCAACAACAGTAAATAGTTTACCATCTAGAGAGGCAAACAAAATTGATTTAAATTACGAATACCAAAATAAACCCCTTTATTCACCTTTAGACTTACACTTCCCTGCCTCTCCTCCTTGTACCAACACATGTTGTGCAATTAGAGCCCAATTTCCTTGTCACAGCTCAGTCCTGCTGTTACCAACACTGGCAGCACGTGTTGGACTGGAATGGACTGCAAGGGACACATCCTGCATCTTCTGCCACAGCAAATGGTGTTGTGACAGTGCTTTAATGCTTTAATGCTGATTGCACAGAATAAGTAAATACTTGGTCTGACAAGGTCTAAGATGCAAAAATCTTGTGAGTTTTTGTAAGGCTAGATTTGAACTGGCAGACTTCAGTTTATACCGGAACAGTGCTTTGCATTAAGGCAGCCACTGAGGGTTTTTTTTATCAGTCCTGTAGCCAAAATTTACCAGTTGCCAAATCACAGCCTCAGTTATATACACACACACACTCCCCAGATTGCTTTCATTTATCTAAGTCATTTAATTCAATGATTTTATATTGAATCACAACAATTCAAGTGAAAGGGCAACCACTCTCCCATCTTCTTGCAAACTGTAGCAACAAAAACAATTTGACAATGATGATGAGGACATTAATGAGTGTAAAATGGTGTGAGGGAAGGGAGCAAGACTGAGCCGGAGAACTCAGAGTAGCCCAGCCTGTGATGTGGCACACGACACATGCACATCACCACAGACCAGATGTTGCTATGTCACTACTTCTCATGGGGCTAACACAAACATTAGATGACACTGCAAAAATATTAAGAAGCAAATAAAGCAGAAATGCATGGCAGATAAAGAAAAGCAAGCCATTCCTTTCTTTTCCTTTCACTGGAGGAAAACATTCCAAACAACCCCTTTTATGTTATGCATTCTGCAGTGCGACCTGGAGGCTGCACCTTCCTTCATCCAGAGAAGTGGAGGGGTTTCAGTGGTTAGATATGAAAATGCTAATCCAATCCACACAACAGCCCCAACACATTTTTATAACGGGACAAACTGGATATTTAGGTAGGTAGTTTGCAAGCAAAGCTGCCATGTTTTGCAGAGATACAGTCCAGAATTTAGAGCTCATTAAAAAGAATGGGGCAGTTATTTAGTCCACTTACAAGCTCAGTCATATAGGGCAGCATCAGGCTTTGGCTTGGCTGCTAAAAGACATTTAAGAGCCCCAAGAAACCCAACCCCTCCAGAGCCATGCAAAGTAACTCCTGGGGGTACTAAAGCACTAAAGCTTTCCCTGAGCTGAAGATGTTTCACTTTTAACAGTGAGTTCAGTAACAAAAATTTCACATCAGCTCTTACTGGAAGTGTCTAGCAGGGGTGCTCCTGCTGAGGTCCTAGACAATATCCCTCCTCAGAGATCTCGATGCCAATGCAGAGTGACAGCACGTGGCACCAAGTGGAATAAACACATTTTTCCTAAGCACAGTTCCAGGCACACTCCCCGCTGAAGGGCTGCCAGGAGAGCTGCCCCCCGAGCACAGCACTGAAAGCACACTTCTGTCTCTGGCAGCAGCGCTGGAACCACTGGGAAAGCACTTCCTGGGGCCTTTTGCTGAGAATGCAGAAGGATGTGGAAGTAGAAAGGCCAGTTCCGTACCTGCAATGCTAGGTGCAGATGCAATGCTGCTGAAAGAGCTACTGTAGCCGGAGGCACTAAGCGGCCAGGCACTCGATGAAGGCAGCGTGGCATTCTGAGATGATGTTGGGGATGACCCTGCAGAACCAGCAGAGAAGCAACTAAGAAAGATGGGCATAATGATGTTTGGTGTGACATAAGCAAATCTATTATGTGCAAATACAAACCATGCAAAGGTATTTTTTTCCTTAATCAGCCTGGTCTCTGAAGGCTAGGAATGAAATGTTATCGAAGGTGTGATAAAGTGAAGTAGAAGTCTTTAGTAGAAAAGAGAAGAAAGCTGGCACAGTAGCAGTTGGAGTACTGCCTGTGAGGGAGGCAAATTCTGCATTTCCTTTAAGATATGTGACTCAAAAAAAATTAGACTGTTTAGTCTCAAGGAACAGGCTTCATTTTTCAAGGTCCTCTGCCAGCTGACTTAGGTAATGGCAACTGTAGATGAGCAGAGATGTGTATGATAAACTAACCTCTTACCATGGGTGATCTGTCCTAAATTACTCAAGGTAGTACTTCCCCTACATCCTAATGCCCACAAACATCTTTAAATTTTTGCAGACTTTCAGTAAAGTAAGGATATATTTTAGCAATCTCTTCTTCAACTGATAACATAAATGAAATAGCCTGAAACCACCTCAGTAAATCATTTACTATCTGAGGAGCTATCTAAGAATACATTTCCTTGCTGGCAGCAATTGAAAGAAACTGAACATAAAATAAAAAATCTTCATTACAAAGACCAGAAGAGCTGGAAGTATTCTCTCCAGCCACCAACCAAATCAAGTGTGTATCCCAGATGACTTATCATTCCTGTCACACATAGATGGACTGTGATACTGAAACATCTTGAACTGACTAATAAAAATAGGTGAGTTCTTTAGAAAAGAGCACTGTACTGAGGGAGGAGGGAGGAAGTAAAAGGACAAACTCATCCCTCACAGCTCAATAAAAAACAAAGGCTATCTGTTCAACTGGAACAGCAACCAACCAAACTTTATCTTAACCAGACTCCCTGCACTCCACAGGACACCAATACAGACATCAAGTTTCAAGCAAAATAACTCTGTATCAGGCCATCTCTGGAGATAATCTATTCCCCAGGCAGGACTGATGGAATTACAGGAGATTCAAAAGCCTACAGAACTCACATTGGTCCTGACTCCTTGGGGCTATGTCTCTCAGCTCATATTAGCTGACCCTGCAAAGCTTCAATAGCAACAGGGCAAAGCAAAAACCAACCCAAAAATGGGTTTTGCCTGTTTCCAAGGGCACACCACAGCCTAGCCCTCTGTATGGGGATCAGCTCTGTCAATACAAGCTGTGTGCTCTAGGCTTGCAGTGCTCAAAGACAGCCTCTTCCCATTGAAGCTACAGTCTCACATGGATGGGTACTGACAGCAACAACCAGTTTTACGAAGGAGCAAACCCCTACGTTACATGAGCATTCAGAAACAGCTTCTAAACTATATTTTTCTTAAAACTGTATTACCAAACTAAAAAGCTAATGAGGAAAGGAAGCACACGTGGAGCCCAACAGTCCCTGCTCTTCAGAAGGCTTGAGTTCCTTAGGGCCTCTTTACTTCTGCAAAGACCATCTCTGCTGACCCTGTCCATGAAGCAAATTATTTCCTCATTCCACTGGCAGATTATACACCAACAGAGCCAATGTTCTTTCTCTAAAGCAGGAAGACCTGTATTAGGTATCATCTGACTTACAGGTACAGCTCTGTAGGTTTAAGCTTTTGGCCTGAGGAGAGTATTTCTTGGGTGCACTGTATTTGAGCTGTCACTGAATTACATCTTCATACTTGTAACTTCAAACTTGCCTGCCCTTTGAACACATTTGGCTCATTGAAAGTTAATTCAACATTATCCATGCACACAAATACTCTGTCTTTCAGCATAAATAAAAAGACTGCTTCCTGGCAAGAGACAATTCAAATGGCTGGAGGCAATGAAACCCCTGCCTCCTTTCCCTCACATTTCACATCCCTCGCTGAATTAACAAGCCCAGAGCTGGACACTCATTTCAAGGATAGTTCTGATTTACAATCTGTGCTGATACCACAGATGTAACTATTAGAACAAAATCCAGATTTTTAATCCTGACAGATCCTTCTGGACAACCTGATTGTGCTATTTCTGTGCCTATTACAGTGCTCTAATAGAGTGCAGGTGACTTGGCTATTTCAGCACCCTGATCACAGTTAAACCAAGCCACCTCTCCTTTTTATCCACTCCCACTACATCTACCTAACAAGTAGCACAGTCCCAATGCTTGACTGTTTTATAGAATTCTCTTCTTATGCTGAAGGAAGGACTGCCAAGACAAAAGGAATGGAAATGGCACTGTGAAACAGTAGTTTACTAGTCAATTCCCCTAATTTTTTCTTTTCTTTTATGGTTTTGGGAATAAAACAGCTCTAATTTATTTTGCTGATTGATCTTCTAAAAAAGCTACAATTAATTAGTGTGCCAGAAGCCTGCTGCCTCAGCAACAACTGTGGAACTTTTGTATTGTGTCTTCTTAGCATTTCACAGTGTAAGTAGGAGGATGGGCAGTGTGGAGAGCAAAATCTGGTTCAAAATCAAGTGTAACAGGTTAGGAAAAACTTCCAGCGACCACAGATGTTTAAATTACATCTCACAGCCTTTTCCAATAGAAAAATATTTACATTCCCACGGAAAACAAGAAACTTCTTAATCCCATATTTAAAACAAGTCTTTCTGGATATTCAGTGAAAGTTCTGAGCAGAAGCATTATCAGATTAGGAGTACATGCAAAAATACGCTGTGTTTGTAACAAATGAGGTCAACTTTTTTCGAGAGAAGAAGAAAGAATGCACAGATGTGAAAGTAACTTGTGTGTTTACCTCCACTCTTGAGGAGATAGCGATTAACATCCTGTATCGTGGTGTTTATGGTAGGCCCAGTTGGAACACTTCCAGGAGTAACATCGGGGTCATTTTCAGGATCAATATTCTGCAGTCCTTTCCATGGCACTCCTGGATGGAACTCTGTTCCAAATACAACAAAAAAGGAAAGCACATAAGGTCATAATTCTCCAAAGTCCCTGTGCATCAAGAAGGATTCAATAAATCAACCCAACAGCACGTTTAAAGGACATCAGTTCAACACCAAGGCTTTGTGTTTTGTTACCTGGTGGCCAGTTTATGCTGGAGCCATTGGAAATCTTATCACTATCGGATTTGGCACGTGACCAGCTGTGAGGAACAGCTACGGGTGGGCTGGCAGGAGACTCACTGTTCTGAATCAGGTCATACCGGCCATAGGAGTCATCAATGGAGGACTTTCCTGGAGGACCAATACTTAAACCTCCAGGTATAGCACCTGTAAGGAATGAGATGGAAAGGCTTTGTTAGGAGCAGGACTAATTTGGGGTGTGGAATTTCGTCAGTCCCTAAATTTTGTTATTACTCTCTTTTTTGTTTCTTTTGGTATTACAAAGATAAAAATATAACTAAAATACAAACACAGTAAGCCAGTCTTAAGAGCCTCTGGAGCCCTACTAGGGGCTACAGCTGTTAAATGAGATGCTGGTACAATCTAGACTCATGTTAAAGAAATTTGCATTAAATTCCTGCAAAAGAGAGTTAACTAATCCAAATCATTACACTGACGGTAAATAGGAACTTGTTGAAGCAGCATATTGAGGAGTATCACTGTAGGCAACCCCCTATCTCGTCCTTCCCAAGGCATTCATTGATGATGGGATGGATGATTTGAAATTGTTCTCATGTTCCTACAAACTATCAAACCACAATTTGGCATAAGTAGTGCAGCTACTTTCACAATAAAAAACCTGTCATAGAAGGAATAATTCATGCTGCTCAAAACAAAATCCAGGATATATTAAAGTTAACAGAGCCCCATGTTCCAATAGAATAAACTTGGTACAGGAAATAAAGGAGTAACTGATTCAGGATACTGGAGGTGTGTTAGGGATAAAGGTGTGCAAACAGATTAGAAATCACTTCTGGAAAAATAAGAAGTCTGTACTCCTAACTCCAGGGTGGGTAACTATATAATCCATCATGCCATTGTACAGTACTGGCTGGGAAAGGCTGATGATACTGGAAAAAGTGGGAGAAAGCCAATGTCATGTTTTTTAGGACTGAAGGTCTGCAATAAGGGGAAGGTTGTGGGACTTGTTTTGCCGACACTAAAGGGTTATTTTATTTGAACTCTATGTTCTCAGTAACAAAATTCAACAAGTGAAAAAACATTTCTACATTGCATGTAGGAAGTGAGAGCTGCACTGCTGAATGTGACTGCAGAAATCATCTGTAAAAGGTTTGATACCAGCCATTTATGAGCACTTACACAAAAAAGTTACATGAGAAAAATAATTACAATTGCACCGTGGCTCAAATCTCAAAAAACCAGACTGACACAGTGATCACAGGGGACATACCGTGCTTGCTGGAGTTCTGGTCAAGAGAAGAAGCAGCACTAGACAGATTATCCATTGAGTTGGGGTGTGTCCACTGAGGAAGGCGAGACTGGGACTGAGAAGTGTCCTTCACTGACAAACCACCAGTAATGTCCATGTTATTTACATTCATGTTCGGGTTCAGTCCAGCTGAGGAGAAACAGGATATTAGATATCCATCATATAATGAAAAGATGTGTTTATAAACCCAGCTACAGGAATTACTGAACACCCAGGTGTGTATGTGTGTCACTTACAATGCACCTTTTCGACCTCCTGTCAAGAACTTCTGATTTTATGGGAACACCAAAAGATCTCCCATGAATTCATAGAACGTTAAAACTTTGCTAAAAAGGGGGTGGGAAAAAGATGTAGGGATAATATATTAAAGCCGTCAGTGTTTTTACTTACAGTCTCCTCCCTTGTCTCAGGAAAGGCATTCTGGAAGAATGCACTGGAATGTTGTGTTTACACCAGTGAAGAGTTTGCAGCATTCCATGGCTACTCCAAAATACTCCCCAATGTCTCCCCACCACACCTCCATGATGCCTGCCACTTCATTTTGCTAACAACATTTTAAAAATCGCAAACAAAGCAAGCAATTAAAGGCCAAACAGCAGCTGTTCATCAGAGCTGTTATTTTACTAGTTGGGTTTGTATTTTGTATACACAGAATAGACTCACTCAGACTTATTTAGGGAATAATTTTGACATGCTCCTTTGACACGAATCTGGGTCTCTTTTGATATATAATCCTGAATGTTAGCAGATCACAGGAAGCGGAGAAATCGTAAGGACTTAGGCCTTTAATTCACAAATTCTTTTGCCTTCTGATGCTCCCTGCCACAACAGCTCACCACAGCAGTCAGAATTACCTTCTTAACTGCTGCATGGCAGATAAAGCTTGGCAATTCTATTGTACTCAGCATAAAGAGAGCCACAAAGAGATTAAATTAATTCCTTTATGTCATAAAGGAAGTCTGTAGCATACACCAAACAATCACACAGCAAACAGGTCTGAAAGGTTGCTCTGTTCTGCCTGTCTCCAGGCCCAATCGACTATTTTGACATCAATCATATTTGACAGATCTATGTCTAATCTACCACAGAATGGCTGCTGAAGAAGATTTCAGGAACTTCCCAGATAATTCATTCCAATACTCTACTTTGCTTAAAGCAACTAAGTGATCCTTAATGTTTTGCTAGTTCTCCTTTTAGACATCACAAGTTTATTACCTCTTGCATTAGCCATATGCAAAAAAACTTGTTCATAGCTCTCTTTTACATTTTAGAAGATTCTTGCATGTCTCTTAAATCCTCTTTAGACTACAGTGAGCAGAGGATTTCATTTTTTCCTTAGCAGTTGTGTTTCTGAAACATCTAATCACCTCCCCTACACTTTGATCCATTTATTTCTCGAAATACACTGACCAAAATCAGCTTTACCAGTGCTGATTACAGCAGAAAGAGATGACTTTGCAGGATTTTCCCAGATGATATTCCTGTTTATCAATATGACATTTGTGCATTTTACAACATGATGCTGTTAATTTACACTTAGTTCATAAACAGCAAAGTAAGTGAATAGTTAATTAGGCAAATCTTCTGTTCTGGTTATCTGTAGGCAGAACACAGGTGAGCAAATACATCTACCACAAGCCTCAAACACAGCTAAAACACAGGTATGTAGTGCCACGATTTTGGTTTGGCATTTCAACGTTATTTAATAAACATATATTTATATTTGGTATACTCTGGAACAAAATACTTAGACGCTGAGTTAAGGAAATGGGCTCCCTCTGTGTTTTCCATGTGGACACTCACCAAGAGGGTAAGGAGCAAAGGTGTTCGGTGAAGACTGTTGCTCTTTGGTCTGCAGGTCAGGTAGGCCGGGAGCCTGGGGATGGGGTGAAAAGCTATCCATGGCTGATTTGCCTGCAGAGGGGTGCAAAGATAGATGTGGAGGGGGAGGCTGCTGCTTCATAAGCAGGGCCTGGGCCAGCTGGCGCTGGTGCTGCTGGATCTGCTGCTGCATGTTATTGATTGTACGTGCAACCTGCGGGAGAGAGAATCAATAAATGCTCAACGGAACAAAAAGACACCAGATTTCTTTCTCTGCAGTGAAGTAACACAATAGATCTCTTTACAAATAAAAATTGACTGTATTAAGGGGTGAAGAGCTTTCCTCCAATAATGCTGAGAAGCAGCTTTAACACTCAGCACCCTTTGCTGTCACGCACTGCATTCCTGTTTTAAGGACGCTTTAGCTGCTTTGGTATAATGTCATTCAGTCTCTTTAAGCTACTGAAACCAAACTAATGCAGAGATTGGGCTGGCAGGCAAACATACTTGCTGCTCCTGTTGTCTCATGGGTCCGGAAACATTACGCTGAGCCTGTAACATCTGCTGCTGGATTTGTAAACGTTGGTACGCCTGGAGAGACAAGGGAGAGGTCAGAGCCCCAACACACACAACAGGCTGAACATGCTTGCCTGAGCTGCTCTGGTACACCATGAAATGGAAAAGACAAACACTGGAGTTCTCTGAAAACAGCCAGTGAAGCAAAAGTATAAAATATATGTCACAAATGTATTTTATAATGTATTTATTTAAGTCCAGTGTTCATTTTTGTGGCTTTTTTTTTTTTTTGAGTTCTAACAACACTGTAGTTAAATTGCTTTTGCTGCTTTATTTCTAAAAAAATTCATGATTTTAAAATGGTTAGCTTGGCAGTAAATTGTTCTGCAAGGTGTTTCTCTGAAACACATGAATTCAAAATCCAAAGGAATTTCATACAGATATTTTTCAAGTAGCTGGGTACTGTTAAATTATTATAACAATAATGCTATGCTCCTCAAAACATAACCAGAAATGAATAGTATCAAACACTGTTACTAACAGAACAGTTTCTCCAGCACACTGAGAGCAGCAACTCAGCTAGTTTGTCATCCTCATTTTTATGTTTAACCCTGGCAAATATTGACTTTGCAGTATCTCTTTTTAAAATAATCTTAAAATCCAATCCAGTATTTTCATATGCACACACACACATATATATGCAAAATTTGCACACAACAGCAAAAGTACATGTTTGCAAAAAAATAAGTAGTTCTTATCACACGGTATTTTAAATATACATGCCATTAATTAAATTTAATTAATTAAAGTTGCCCCATGCCTTTTTTTTTAAAGAGGCAAATGAAGGAAGCTCTGCAGGTAACTCGGGGTGACCAGCACTGCCAAGAGTTCTCTGGTTATGTTGTGACACACCTCCCAGCTGGTCAGTCAGTTGTGAGTATTGACACGTCACACACATCAGTGTTGTTTTACAATACACTACGTTACTCATAGCAGTAGGAAGACAACCGATTTTTAGTTCCACTGATGAGCTGTAAAGGATAATTATTCCACAAATGACTATTTATAAAGCCTGAGGCAAAAAATACGATTTTGTTTCTTTAAAAAGAAACTCTACCAAAGAAATCAGGATCTGATTGCTTTGAAGATCTGTCACGTCATTTAAAAATTTAGATAGCAGTTCTCCATTTTATCTTCATGCCTGCAATTCTGATTTAGAGCTTATCTGCCATGTCTTTTAACTTACCAGCTGCAGCTGATAGAGCTGGTTCAACATCGTCATATGCTGAGGATTATTAATTGGCGAGGTTAACTGTGCAGGGCTGAGACCAATGTTTTTTGCTGCAAACTGCAAAAGCTGTGCTTGAACCTAAGGAAGAGCAGTGTATTAAACATTGTACGTTCGCTTTTAACAGTGACAACTGAGTGAGCCATTCATAAGAGTCACGAAACTTCAGCTGGAAAATATTACTGTTACCCGCAGTGGTACTGTGAACTATCCAAAAATTAGCAAGGTTATCTTAATAACCACACTCAGAAGTTCATTTATAGAAAAAAAGAGATGAGAACAAACTGCTCAGAAACACCACTGTTTGCAAAAAGGAACTCAATAATGTGCCCTCACGAGTAATGTACATAATGTGAGACCATCTCAGCCATGCAACATGTAAATAGATAACAGGGACACAGCCAGGCAGCAGTGGCTGCAAACCTCAGGAGAGGAGAGTATGGAAGAGTTCTAGGGAAAGGCAAAACTTATGAGTGGATATCTAACCTGAGGGGATAGAAACTGAGGCACTTGAGCACGAAGACTAGGCTGGGATGAATTAAGAGGTTGCACTGGCGGTTGCTGCGGCTGTTGCATGGTCCTGGCTTGTGCTGCTCCGCTATTGCCAAACATACCCAGATTGCCACTCGGTATCTGCAGCAGGACAAGAATGGCACTGGCATGTAAAGACATCACTCAACACATAACCTGGATGTTACTTGTCTGTGCAGTCTCTATTCTCAGTGATTGTGACAGGCACGAATAAAGAAGGCAGCACATACAGACCGTGTTGACAACCAGGTTTAGAATCGGGCATGGCAAGGACCGCCACGGACCCAACATCCCAAACCCCCAAAACTTTGTACAGATGCCTGAACGGAAGGCAGCTGAAGTTGAACATGGCTTTTATAAAGATGCATAGCCCTGGAGGGTCAAGAGATGAACAATGAAAAGTACCTGCCCAAAACGTTTGTATTTGTGCAGCAAGGGAGAATGGAGGCATTAAACTCACAGCATCCCCATCCTCAAGTTAGGTAAGCAGTTTTTGTACTTGATCATTTTACAAAGCTCCTGAAAATGGGCATGCTATTAGTGCAGGCTCTCTTTCAGAAAGATGTGCTTAATGGGCTGGAAGTGCTGGACAAGCATTGCCTTTAAAAAACTAACTTTAAAAGAATATACATAATAAGAGCCACCCTAGAATGACAGACAGCGCTTTTCTGTGTTGTTTCTATTTTTGCTAGAACTTCAATTTCATGGCAAAAATAACCTTTTCATAATCAACAGCCTTTACAGCCTCTCAGTCTTATGGTGTTTATCAATCTTCCATCCCATCTCCTTTCCTCTTCTTTCCCTTTCAGCATGTTCTACCCAGGGGCCAAAACACCCCCCTTGCCTCAATGCTCCATCTGACCCAGGTGCTGGAAGTCCAGCTTCTTTCTTGCCACCTGTCAGAACTATGAGCTGCCTTGACACTTAAATCAGGAATTAAAAAGCCCCCCCTCACTTCTGCCCTATCCCATCACTGAATAATTAAGCCAGCCAGGAAAAATGAACTAGAGCAACGCCTCTGCCTCAGAGTGTGACAATTTGCAATGTCTCAAAAAAAGAGACTTCCACCAATCAAAGCAGAGCCACACCAGGGTTCAGGGATATAAATCCACAACACTACAGTCTCTTCTTAATGGATGTGTGTCATTAACAGGCTGGTTACAGCTAAGCAGTTGTTTTATGTCCTATAAGGTGAAACATTCACACAGCAGGTAGTTTCCCCACCGATATTTCATGTGAACAAAGATGTTGCACTTTCAGTTTAAACCCGTTTTCCCTGGGGAAGTGACGGGTGGGCTCTAGCAGCTAATCCAAGAGAGCTGAAATTCACCTTGGATCTCCCCTGACAGCCTTACCTGTCTAGAAGAATTCAAGTTTTGCATGCCCAGCCCTGAGGCAATCCCGCCCAGGGTCTGATTAGGGAGTGCACTGTTTGAAAGGGGGAGCTTCAGGCTTGGTGAAGGCAAAAATGGTGAAGTAGTGGGCTCTTCCACTAGGCCGCCATCCTGATTGGAGAAAGAAAGGGTGAGCTGTGTGCGGTGCCAGGAGCCAACAGCGCACAAAACAGTGTCCCATGGAGACAGAAAAGGGCATGGATGAATAAAAATATATATATAAAAAAAAAGGTATGAATAACAGGGAATGAGAAGTATGGAGTGAAGGGAGAAGAAAGAGAGAAACAGCATTAAGGTACTGTTTTTCTTAACTTTGTTGCTCTTAATCCCCAAATGCACAATCACCCTCACCCACCTCTCCAGAGGAAAGGAGGGATTCTAGCAGCCAACTGCAGAGCTATCATGTGGCCATTGCCTCCTCCCCACTTGGATTATCTCCTCTTTTCTCCACCAGATTGAAAGGTGCAAAGGGAAGAGAGCCAGCACATTTCAGGGAAGTCCTCTGTCTGTCTGGAAAACTCAGCAGTGGAGCGCAGACATCAGACATACTGCTTCAAGCTAACCCAAAACTTGGGAAAGGCCAGATCAGCTTATTTGACACCAGTCTGGATTTGGTTCCACATCATAGCTCTGCTCTTAAAAAAGCATTTTTGCACTAATCCCCTTTCCTAACTGAGACACATGAGCCTCTTTTAATATTCACATAGCACTGAGTTATTAATACCCGCTATGAAACATTACACTGTGCCCAACGAACACAAACCACTTAAACCCAGTAATGACAATATCGTCTGTGCAGCCTTCCTGAACATCCCCAGGAGGAGGCAGATTTTAGCAAGGCAGGAGGAGCCCCCTCTGATAATTGGGCTGCAAGGAACCATGGCTGAGCGTGGCTGTGATGCACAGGAGGCAGCCCCCACGGGGGGCAAACAGCAAGGCAGAAAATAAAATAAATTACAGAATCCCCAATCAAACAGGTAGATATCTTGCTCGTATTACAGTGGGGCACCAAGTTCTATCTCAAACTGTGCTTTGATGTCTGGGGAGCCTGCGGCAAGCATGATCAAATAACACTGTGTACAAAGTAGGGCTCCGAAAAAACAGGCAGAGTGAAAAATCTCTAATTTGCAATGTGCTGGACTGGGGTTTTTCAGGCAGTATGTTCATGGCAAGGAAAGGCTTTTTTGAACAGGTGAGGAGCCTGGTTATTTCAACCTATAAATTCAATGCCCCAGAAGATTGTGAGATATTGATAAACCTTCTTTGTTCAAAAGGCAGCCCCGTCTGCGAACCAGATACCCAAATAAATGATCTAATGCAGCAAGCATGCTCAGTGAATTTTATGTTCCAAGTTAATGCTGAAAAATGCATTTTCAACAGCTCTCCTTTGATGCAAAGGAAAAGTTTCTTTACTATGAGGCAAAGTGACACTTGACATGCTATCTGACTATCCTGAGGGGGACACTGACATTTTCTAATGATATCCCCAAGGCCTTTCAGCTGGAGATATTTTACATTCTACTGGACATCAGTCACACTCCACAAACAACTGCAGCTTGCATGACAGTAACAGGTTCAAGGATTTCTCTTTAGATCACAGACATATGTTTACAATTCTACCCTTCCCCCTTTAAAGTGAAAATAATTTCAAGCTTGGTGTGTGCTCCCTCCTTCAGATGCCATTGTTTCCTATGTGGACAGACCTACTGACCATGAAAGACTCAATGCAATCCCTCCCTGCCCCCCAAATTTATTCAAGTCTCGTCTCACAGACATTATTTTTTCTCAGTTTTGAAATAGCCAGTGCCAAGGATGGCAGAGGACAAGCCACACTGGAGACTGAGGCATTTAATTTCTGGAGCAGGCAGACTCCTTCGCAAGGGTGTTCCTTTTGCAGCAAAAGGCTTTTGTGCAAGTTTATGACATTTTGTTCACATTCACTTGGTTCTATTTTATTTAATTTAAACTGCTGCACAAATCTGTGCTCTGTAACTGAACTGAAATCAATTCATTTAACATAAAGTATTTTAGTTGGTCGACTTAAAACCATTCCCAACCCAGACCAGGGGACATCTTTACTGTTCACAGTGGTTTGTAATCCATTATTTTTCAGGCTCCTTTACATAATATTGTTTCCTGAAGAGCAATCTTTTCTACCTAACTTTTTCTCTTCAGTGATTTACTTACAAATTTATGTTACATTTCTCCCTCAGGCTAATCAACTAAACAAATCCTCCACATTTGAATCATCACATTATGCTCAATCCAGCACTGCTTTTAACTTTTTTGAAGGAACTTGACACACCTGCAGTGTTTGCTACTACAGTAATCCAACACAAAACACCACAGTGGTGCTTTTTAGGACTTTGGAAAGTCTCTCACAATACTCCCAAGCACCAAATGTGACACAATGCAAGTGGTGTTACTCTATAGTTTTTGTAGCCCTGTGAGATATGGACTATTTAGCAGAGGATTCCTGGACACTTTGACAGTCACCTGCCAACAACTGTCCCTTCATGAATCAAAATGCCCCAACAGAGAGCAAGGCTCATGAATTCTGTCAGAGGTCTTTATACAAAGTCAGTAACAGAAGTAGTTGGTAGAAAATACACACTAATCTCTTAAAAAAAAATAATAAAAAAAAGGTTTAAAAAGCCGCCCTTTTCTAAAAGAGGAAGTTAAAGTAATAAAACTTCATCTCAAAGTAAGTTCCCTTCAAATCAGACAGGAGTTACATACAGCCAAAAGAAACTTGGAGGAAATGCAATACTCAAAGAAATACTCATTATACACGGGAAGATGAAAGTGGTTTTAAAGTCTGGAAGTTCAAAAAAGGAACAGTCATCAAATCATAGGAAGCAGAGATGAAGGAAAGAAGAATCTTAAGTCAAGCTTAAAATTCTGGCAATTATTATCTAATTGCCAGGACTTAAAAAGTGTTTCTGCATAATAATAAAATATCCTGTTTATTGCCTCAGTGACAAAAAACAATCACAGTCACCAGAGACTACTGGGATCAGAATGTGAAGGATGAGGTTGAATAAAACCAACAATTATGAAGTTTCAATTAGAACACGAAAAAAGTCTAGTCATAAGACTTTTGCAGTTAAGAGGCATCAATGTTTGTAGACCTGGATCTCTCAGTAGTAGAAAGGAAGAGCTGATCAATGAGTAAGACAGTAGAGAAAAGGAGACTTCATTTGTAACGTGAGAATTTCAGAGTCTCCTGGGTGCTCAAGAATTTGGGAGAAAGTTTGGAAGCAGCATCAGGGCAAAGTATAAGATAACGTAGTTGAGATCATGCATCAGGGCTGCATCTTTATTTCCTCCAAGCCACTGGATTTTCTCCTTTCTCATGTTATGGTCCTACAGGTCAGGATAACATCCTGAGAAATGAAACAATTAACAAAGCACCGAGTGCCAAAGATTGACTCAGTGTGACATGGAATGAAGAGAACCTGCAGCAAGCACTGAGGAACAAGAGAAAGCAAACATTCAAAGGTGATGTTGAGCTGCACAGACCACTACTGATTCAGGGAGAAGAGGGAGTTCAGAGGGTCTAGAAGCGAATGTCAGGCCTGGAAATTCTCCCTCCTCAAATGCATAAGGTTAAAAAAAAGTAAGTACTGGCTTCACCTGTCAGAGAAAATGCAGGAGAAAAATGATGGAGTCTCAATGCAGGTGAGCTGAGAGAATCAGTGAGAGAATGATACCAATGAGCACAAAAACCCAACCTAAAATTTCATGAAGAGGAACCTTGCAGAACTCACTGAAGACTCAGCAGAGCCAATAAAAGGATAATGACTTGCTAAGGCAGTAAGTAAAACAGGGAATGCTGGCTGGAATGCTCTGTCCAGCTGTGCTGAGAGCTTTGTTCCTCACAAGGATGACCTAAGCAGGAAAGGAGACAGCTCCACACTCATGCTCTGGAATAGTACCACAAAGGGCAGAAAGTCTTTGGGGAAGAGGAATTGCTCTGTTAGCACGAGCTGTAAAACCGGAAAGAATTTCTTTGGGGAAAAAAATTCTGTTCTTCAAGAAGGAACTATATTTATTTAATTCACTTAACAAGTTGCTCAACACTGTGATAGCTAACAAATACAGTGTGGGATTATTTCCTTTTGTTATAGCAAAGTCACTGTGACAGATTATGCCTAGACTGATAGATTTTACTTTCTGTATGAATATTAATGATTTTAGTACTCTCTTCTCAATAGTTGTGTTTAACATATGTTTCCATAATTATGCATCATGCTGCACATAATGCACCTCTCTCTCTGGCAATAATTTTACTGCTGAAGATACTGTTATCCAAGAAAAAGGAAGGTTAACTGGCATATATGCATCAATCTTGTAGCCTTCAATTAACATATTCATTAAAGTTTGCCATAGCTAAGAATGAACTTTGTATGACTAGGTATCATTACTGCCTCACATCCTGTACACAGCTTATGTGAAATGAATTGGTTTCAGCACAGTTTGTGAAAAGCACCAATTTCTGTGTTCTGTATCTACCACCACCCATCTGTATGAACCTTTAGATAACCTGTGAAATACAGACCTGGCATGTGAGATTGTTCTTTCCTTATCAATAATTTTTGAGGGGATTCTGAGGTGATTCGGTGGGACTTTGTGTCAGGGTGTAAATCTCATTTTCTACTGAACATTTGGCAGCACTTTTCCCCCTATTCTTTTCTTTAGTCACTTTGAATTTTGGACACCACAAACTTGTGGAGCCTTCTCTTCAGCCACTAAATGGTGCTGTGAAATTTGTCATACGGGACCACAGAAAGGGAAGCTCATTGGAGAAGCTATTTATGACTGTGCGTGTCTGCTCTCAGACTTAACAAAAATACCTCAGCTTGTCTTTCCTATTTAGGTACTGAACTTTCACTGAAATCTGTAAGAAGCTCAAAACTGAAAGAGGAATTAGGAGCCTAATTCTTGAAGGTTTTGGCCTTGGTCCTGCCTGGTTGTTCATGTGGGCAAGGATCACTGACTGTCTGGACCCTCACAGAACGAAAGGATTTCTGGGCTTCATTTCTTTGTTTTTCCACTTCTAGTTTCACTGTATTACTGATTCCTCGATGAGTTTTCAAGTGTAAAACTGTTGATGACCATTGTTTATTTCTATGTGGGAATCAAATCATTGGTCCTTCGCACAAGGACTGGATTCCAAACAAGACTAAAAAAAGACCAGAAAAGGAATAAAGCCATCACACTTCTCTCTATGCTTTCTAAACAGATAGTGGAAATCATCTGGACTTGTGTATCACATTCCTATTTCTGAGCTCACCTTGTCAAGGAAGGTGGGGCGGTCCATGGAAGACTCTTTGGAGATTGGTGGTGGGCGGCAGCCAAGGGGTTTGGTGACCATTCCATTATAGTCGGTCACTCCCATTCCACGCTTGTCCATTTCCACCTTCTTTTCCAGCAGAGCACCTGCACAGAAAAGGAAATCATATTGGAAAAGGTGACAACACAGAGACAGTAAAGTTGCCGACAGCAGTTCTGAGAAATACATCTTGTTTGCAAAAGCAAAAGCAAGAAAATAAATTTTACCCAATTGATCCGGATATAATAAAACTTTCAGAATCATGAAGGGCTCCTCTGTTGCTTTAAAGACAAAAAGAAATTACTTACACAGATACTTACTCATGGCCTGATCGAGATTCATACTGTTGCTCTTCAAGGCCTCTTCCGCTGGCTCTCTCTGTCAAAAATATGAATTATGTTAAAGAAAAAAGGTAACCACACTCATATGATTTCAAAGCAACCTGAGAAAACAGATAAATCTCTTAAATACGGGATTTAATATTTACTCTGCAGCCTAAATAATGTCTGCGTGTATTTCTGTTTCTCCTTTGGGCAATTCCCACAATTCACTTGTTTCAGTTTGCCGAGTACCAGCTCTGCAAGGTCAAACCACACTGCTCTATTTAAACATCTTCCTGTTTCCTACAGACAACTTAAATATCACAATTATTTTTCTATTTAAAAAAAAATTAAAAATCCAGCTATACTCTCATTTTACCTATTTAATAAGAAAAAGGGAACAGGAGTGACATTATTACTGCAGTTCAAAGCAACACCTGTTGTCATAAAACTCTGAACATCAAAATATTATAAATGCCATCATGCAAAATGTATCATCCAGTTGATTTCAGAGCACTCTACTAGTTTACAGCAGATTTCTGAAATTACAGTCTAAATGCAGGCAACAGAGCCGCTTCCTGACCTGAAGAAGAGACTGAAGATCTTTTTGTAGCTACAGTCTGAAACAAATCAAGTCAGAACTATAAGCTACCATGGCTAGGCCAGAGGTGTCTGCCTGAGCACTACTCACAGGGAAGCCCATGTCTGTGAGCTGTTTTATCAGACGGTTCATGATCCAGGTCTCATCCTGCTTGCTAGATGTCTTCATGCCCTTAGTAAATAAATGGGAGACTGCATTAATGGGCTGGTTTCCACACTTATATACCAGTGAGATGTACATAAAAGAAATGGTAAGTGTTTTTTATTAATAACACATGCTACTGAAAGATGTATTAGTACATTAATTCAGAAAGTATTGAAGAACCCTCCGAGCAACGCGACTACGATTCTCTTCCCCCAAAAGTGTAACCAATTTTATCTCAGCTGAATAGGTGTTCAGTGTACTATTTAGTATTTGATTTGCAGACCACTGAATTAAAGCCACCTTTGAATTTACGTATTTCATTTTAATCCTTGGCAGAAAAACGTAATGAAATAAAGCCGAAATAGTACAACACTTCCTGAAAAACATTCCCAAAAACAAGTTTGCGACCTTGAAGTTAAGAATGTTACTCAGTGTATTTTCTTAAAAACAAACAAGAGTGTCTAGATAAACACCTTTAAAAGATCTCTGTGCAGCTTTTCTATCACAAAATCCTTAAGAAGTCTCTTCCTTTCAGTTCTCCAGAAAGTACCAAGGGACAAGCGCGGATTTGTTTTGGGCTGCGGACAGTACAAGAAACAACCATACTTGATCAAATCACCGGCCTAACTGTTGGCTAATGGAACAACAAACAAAGTGGCTAAATGCATTCCCAATTCCTTTAAGTTACAGCCTGGCCTTGTCCTGAAATAAAGATTGTGCAATGGGAAACTTCCTCACACAATTTTCTACGTTCTCGGTTGAGTGCAGCATTAATACAAGTTCGCTTTGTTCTCACACACACACACCCCGTACAGTTATCTGTTGGTTTGTCACAAACAGAAAACAGCTAGTTTTGTTAAACAAATCCATCACAAGCTACTGCTTTCCCACCACCATGGGAAGTGTCTGAAAGCCCCCTTAATACCATTTTTCTTTCTGTTAATACATTTTCATTTTAGAGTACATGGAAGCTTATAAAACTTAAAAAAAACAAAGGCAACAACAACAAAACTCCCGAAGCACCTGACATGCCTAAATTCAAAAATCTCCCAATTTCCCCTGGAAACAAGGTAGGCTGTACTTGAACCACTGTAGTGGCAAGCTGTGCTTGGGTTCAGGTGTCAGAGATCTAATTTCAGGTGTAATGCAACAGCAAATTTGTGACAACTTATTCTACAAATGTTAACATTAATTCCACTCTTTCTAGAGAGTGTCTTTATTGTTGTTTTACCTTTTGAAGTCCTTTCTTCGGGGCATTCCCCCAGGAATTACAGGAGGAGCTGCTCTCTTGTGAAGCAGTATTATTCCACATATCTCCTTCTTCATCTTCCCACTGACTAGTACTGAGATTCACTTCATCCCCACCACTGCCCCAGCCTTCTTGCATAGATTTTGAAGCTGGAAAGAAAGAGGCAGAAGAAAAATCTTAATTTAGTTCCCTGCAAATTTTACAGAATTATCCTTTTGTGCCATGTCCAGTGTGCTAACATGAGTATTTCCAAGAGACATAAAAGATTTATCAAATAGTTTAACTGGCACTAAATGATAAGGACGCCTTCTCTGAAGTTAGCAGAAGAGAAGTTCTCCAAACACTTAGAGAAGAAAAAAATCCAGGAACCACAAGTCCTGCTTTGCCCAGAACAAGCAAGATCTGTGGTCATGGCCACTCCGGTCTCCTTAGGAACAGGGAACCAAACTATGACCACACACTTGTTAAGTGCTATTTTGCTTTCAACGAATCTCACCATTTTAGCTGCCACATTCTTCCTACGAACAAACCCTAATTTCAAGGTCATTAACGGCTAGAAACTCATTCCCATCTTGGAAGAATGGAATCTGAAAGGAGCTCATGGGCTGCAGGGAACACCTTCTATTCAGCAATGAAGTTGTGTCCCCTCAGTCCATTTTATTCTGTTTACTCTGTTTAAAGCTGGGATTACTCATTTTAAGACCTCTGGCTTCTCCTTTTATGTTTTCTGAGCCTTCTATCTATCTCTCAATATGGTATTTTGCAGGAGTGAACTTCAGGCAACTCCCACAGCCAAAACAGAAGCCAAAGCAATCACTGTGGCCTTCAGGGCATTCAGAGATAAAGGATTTTTATCAAACAACATGAGTTAGGAATCATGAAGCAGGAAGTAGTTTAGGATGTTCCTGAACCTGTGAACAATTTTAACAGCTGAAGAAAACACCCACTCCTTCAAGTTTGACCCAACAGTGAGGTTATGACTCGCTGTTCTCAGGTGCTGCTTTTCTTACCAGAATTAGTCCTATTTGGCTGAAATCTGCTGTTTCTCATCCCAATTACAGGTTTCTTTAGGCACCTAGTCATGTTCTTCTACAGCTCCGCAGTTCCTGCCTCTCTACCACACTGCTTTCCAAGTATACAAAATTACTCTCCTTTAAATGTACTGGATTGATGCACTATAATCGTATTTTTTTAATTAATTTGATACCTTGAGTATCCACAGTTAGGGGCAGCTAACGCAGCTTTGAGAACAAAATTAAAACAGTCTCTGATTTCAATGCACAGAAAACCAGAAGCGCTGTTTAAAACCGCTGGCAGAAACAAACCCACTTTCCCGTTTTCTCCCCCAGCCTCTGAGGGTGTGACATCCACAGGTGTACCTGGTTTGCACAGTGCTGGGGCAGCAGCTGGAGCGTTTGTTCTTCCATATGTCCCTGCCGGCTCGGCAGGATTCTCTCCCCACCCGGTCCCACTGCTGGGGGGTTTCCCCCACGCCGAAGTGCCATTATCAACTGCAGCAGAAGGGGATGAGGGCTCTCCCCAAGAAGCTTCGGTCTTTGTGTGGACAGCAGGCATCTCTCCCCAGCCTGCTGGAACAAGGGAAAGAACACTGATGAGAGGAAAGGCTTCTTCTGTCGCTCATTTCAAAGGTGGACATTTCACTAAAGAGCTTCCCTGCAAAGGGCATGAACCAGTAAGCATACATAGTGGTTCCAAGTAAGTGTATTAAAAAAAAAAATCCCCTAGATTCGGTTCCAAAAGTCTTTTTCTTAATTGAATAGTAACACCAGGTGGTCAAGGCAGAAAGTGTTTTTTTCCACAGCCAGGAGCAGCCAGGTGAGCAGCACACCTGATCCCGAGGAGCAGCTGCTTCAAACGTGACTTCTCAGAGCGGCTTAAACAGGGCTCAGGGAGCACAGGCAGCAGGGCCGGTGGCCAGGACACCCAACCCGAGTCAGGCCTTGATTCACTGAAAGATTTTAACCTATTTGGATTCCTTTTAACTATTTACAAATTATAAAATCTCTTTTTTAGTGCCCAATCAGTAAGATGCTACTTGTTTGTTATTAGGGCTCATGGCTGTGCTCTCTACGTACCCCTTTAACACTGAGCCTTCTACATTATAATAAATATAATTTTTTAGGGGAACTAGACAAGACTGCAATTAGGATCCATAGTCAAAGCATGAGGGACAGCAGGCAGAAGTCACTGTTTTCCTAAAGAGTATTGCATTAACCCACTGAAAGACATAAGCTACTATGCAGAAACAGCCTTAGTCTGGCTTGGCTTGAACGTAATGCGCTTAAATCCATGAGACACGATTTTAGCCCTGAAGTTGAATGTGGCAGGAACAGCCATGGAGCTTCTGAGCCCTACAGAGCAACCCTGACCAACACAGCAAAAGGGTAAACTGAATTTACAACTATGATTACCAGAGCTTTTTCTGCAGAGAGAACTTGGATCACATATGGAGTTCAAGGTACTTTCTAAATATATACAAAAGAGATGCATAACAGGCAAGAACACAAGAATATAGATACCTGATATTAACCTATTTTTCCACAATTATAAAAAATTGCATCCCATTACATGACAACTGAGATCTCAACAAGAACTGCAGAATTCAGTCTGCTTAAAACTTCCCCTGGTAATTAGGTTGCTAATTCAGGAACTTCTCTTTTAACTGAAGATGAATATTATTAAGACAGGTATTTTATAACTGAAGAACTAAATGCCTACTTTGCCACGGCAACACTCCTTTTTCTTTTGCTCCCCAATGCTCTCTAAAAATACTCTGGGAAGGCTTCAAAGAGCAGGAATAACATTTTCTCCACAAACTGACACCTAGACTACGTAGACAATGGCAAGGAAGTCACCACAAAAGAACTATATCTAAGAATACCTCAAAATAATTTGAACTAACCAAGAAATAGCATTTCACTAAGCAACAAGTCTTTGCAGGACTCACTGATTTCCACAGAATTTCTGTTACCAAAAACTGGAGCAACATCCACTGCCAATGACGACTCAAATGCTGGCCAGCAGAGGGAAAAATTCCTTTCAAATAGATATGCTCAGATCTGTCCACAGCTCCAGTGTTCCCATATTAGATATTTATTTTAGGTTCTATTTCTTGAAGCCACTGCAGCTCTCTCAGATACTGATCAAAGTGCAGATGGCACAAACCACAGCGACATGTTCAGGAACAAACAGCTTAAAAAACTCCTTCACTACCAGCAAGATTCACTGTGTTTTAAAGCATACTCCTGAAACAACCCAAAATGTCACTGTTTCATAAAAGTGATTTCCATTTGAAACCAAAATACTGTGGTTAAGGCTCTATCAATGTTATTTTAAGGTGTGTAAAGAAGATAAACTGGCAGATCCACAGATGTATCTAAATGAACCTCTGCTTAACACGACAGCTTCCTTGGTGTTGCACCTGAAATACTCATTTTCAAGGCTCCTGCTCGTATCTTCAAGCCAACTTTATTTAAGGGAGGCTTTATGTGAATTTCTGCCTCACTACTCAGGAGGCAACTGGAAGACAACTGCATGTATTTAATCATATTGGCAGCCGAAAAAGATTAACTGCAGGCAAACGAAATAGAAACAAAACATCTCTACAGCACCAACTAGACGGTGCAGAATACTGACATTTCTTTTAGTTCATGCAACCTATACTGGAAACTCTACCTAATTCATTTATGAAATCATCCTTAAAACACAATTCATATATTAAAAAGCCAAAGTGTGCTACATTAAAGAATAAAAATCTCAAAAGAACCGTTCCTGCTGTTACTTTTTACTATAAATTCAACATCATCGATTAAAGGCCATAGATGTGTAATGTCCAAGTTATTTTAAGTGCTTTTGAATTCACTGAGCAGTAAATAATACAGAATTACCAATAATGGAAGAACCAGCCTTTACTAAATGAGAGTAATGCAAGTACATAAAAGCAAACAATGTAAATCAAGAAAAAGGTTTCAAAACTATCTGAACAGATCAAACTACGTGGAGAAAATTAGTAAATGAAATGTGAAGGCTGCTGGAGAAACAACCTGTGCACTCCAAGAATTAACCTGTATATAAATCCCAGAGTGCTTCTCAGTTGCAAACTTGTTTCCTCTCTGTGTAAGGACCTGCTGTCCCAACATTACTACCTCTGTGCTACCTTTTTATGACTCCATATGATTCTGTTTTAGAAACTCTGAAGGGGAAAGAAGCTACATTTTTGAATGAACAATGCAAAACTCTACATGGCCTCAAAACCCGAACCTGCCTAACATTTTCCAAAAATTCTGCTTGGAGAAAACTTAATAACATCTTTATGAAAATAATATGCTTTTAGGCTTTCCCAAGAAAAAGCTCCTTAAAACCAACCCAGATCTGCATGAGTGTTGTTTTGCAACAGAATGAGCTCCAATAAAGGGTTCTTTGGCAGGAAAGAGAGGTTTTAGTACTGAAGTTTTTAAACACTGTTAGAATTGCAAGAAACAAAAAGATCACAGTGAGTAATAAACATGGACACATTGGCAGAGCTTTGTTTTATAGAAATAAAAACATAATTAACATTGGGCCACAGCCAACAGGAAATCCTCAAGGGAAAGTGAAATGTTAACTAAGCTGTGGCAGGATGCAGTTGTTTTCCCTCAAAATAACCCTATAGCCATTTGGATGGCAGAAATTGTTTTCCTTGAAGTTGCTGGTCCGTGATAAACAGCAGAACACATGACTACAATACAGGCAAACCAAAATATTAGAACCTTATGTAGATTAAAAAAAAGAGAAGAAATTGGTAGAAAAGAGATTGTTTACTAATTAGACACTAGTCTGTTAATAGAAGAAGTTAAGATTTAGGGTGTGCATGTACAAGGGAAGGGTTTATATAAATTTAAATAAATATACATATATATTTAAGAGCCACCTATAACCCTTAACCTTTCAAATCGTCATTTTCCTGAAGGGATTCCAGTTCATGCAGTGGAACTCCATGACTTGTACTGCTCAGCATTCAGGAAGCTTTAATTTGGGTTTCAGCAGTGAGATCACTCTTGTGTGCAAATCAAGGGCAGGTCTCTCATCATCACCTGGCTGCTCCCCAAAAACCTGGCTGTTCATGGGCTGAGCTGCCACAACAGGGTTTTAGGTTTTCACAAGCATCCTAACTGAGCCCAAAGCTGAGCTGGTTTCAAATGGATTCTGATGGAAGTTCAAAGTAAGGAAAACACATCACCTGCACCCTGCATTTCACATCAGTTACAGGCTATGGCTGTCACGAGTTACCACTGAGACAGTGGCACAGGAGCACAAAAGGAACAGAGAGACGTCCAGAGCTTTCAGAACTTAGGCCTGGGTAAGATTTTTAAAACTGAAGCTTATTGCTGTCTAGGAATCACAAAGACCTTAATTTTTTACCTAAAACCCCCACACAGAGGCCTACATCATCTGCTTTTTCTTTCCTCAGCTGGAGGATGGGTGGTTGGAATCCTGCCAGGCTCTCAGAGCCTAATGGGAACAGGAAAGCATCAAGCCCACTCCTCAGCACGTGGAGGAAGGATCTCGTGCTGTTTGGGATCCAAAAATCTCTTTTCATCATTCCTGTTTGAAAAACCTCTTCTCGCTTTTTATTCCCCTTGTATCAAAGCTGCACGAATTAAAAGTGCTGGGAAGAATTATGCACAAGTAATTTAGATTAAAATTAAATCTAACTCAAACCCATCAGCTTGCTGCTCATCTTCCTAACTCACTGGAGACTTGGGACCAAGCTCCTAGAACCAGAAAGGGCTACATTATCACATCATCTATCGCCTTCCCCCCCTTTTTAATTCTTCTTTTCCAATAGAAAAAGAAACTCCTTGGAGCATTCTGCATTTTCATCAAGTGTGTACCAACATCTGCTTCCCATCAATAGCTTTTAAGTGCCGTGTTCAAAGAATCTGGAGAACTTCTGGGGATGGGTGACAACTTGAATAACAAGACTGTAACTTGGCCTCTACTTCTAAACTAAAAAAGCATAAACTTCAACCCTAAAGGCGACTGCTAATCCTTTGTGAACTCCTAACTAGTGCTGTACAGCAAAATTAAAATCCACTTTTTTGCTTTCAGGATGTGTGAGTGTGACAGCTTTACAGTGGCACCAGCTTCCCTACTTATAAAGGAACAGAATCCATGATTCCTTACTCACTCTACTCCCTGAATGTGACCGGCAAAGCACGTCATGACCCATGCAGATGACAAAATGCCCGCGGTAACTACACAGTCCAAGAAGTGGTGCAAGATTTTAGACAAGCACTTAACTGTGCCCTACGGCACAGCCTCTAATGGCACGATCGTGTTTCACATGGAAATACTGTACATGGAAAGGAACTGCTGCTGGATGAAATTTGGTTGTGGATTACTGAAGTCTACTGGTTACAGGATTCCTGTCTCCCTCACTGCAGAGGCTGGAAAAGCAAAGCCAAGCGGAGAGGGAACTGGAGGAGTAGGAAAAACTACAGTTAAACAGCATGACTCCAAGCTGCAGGTCCCCGTCTGCGTGGGAGGGAAGACACTCACTACTTGCTTCCCATCTTTTAGCTGTCCCAGATGGGAGATGATTTGCAGATGTTTTAAGTCTGTGTAATTTCCACACAGACCAAGAGGATATTGCTCTGCAGCTGCCCTGGCACTGGGGAAACTGGGCCCCCTGCACTCCGAATGGGAAGTTAATGGGATCACTTGAAATTGCAATTTTTGCTCTCTGTGTAAGATAAGCACAAGGCTGGTCCCTCTTGGGCACAGCCACAAGTAAACATGGGCAGAACACAGCAAGGCTCAGGGGACTGCTCTCGCTTCCATTTGCAGATTAGACAGTAATCCTTCAAAATATTCCCTTGTTTGGCCTTTATACCTGTACCTCTGTACACAGCCCTAAGTATATGGAGAAAAATGCACAACAAAAGGCCTAATTTATGCCTGCAGCAGCTTGACCTCAATTTTAATACCAGAACCGTATTTTGAATTGTCCTCCTGGCATGCTGACTTCACTGTATTCTGAGAGCTGGCTTTGCTTATCTTAAAACATTTTTTAAAAAAGAAGTATTTTTCTTAGAATCTTTCTAAATCACGTTTTACAAGATGCCCAACACTGTAACTTTAACATGGTCATGAGGCAAGTTGAGCAGGAGGTTACAGTCATAAGTTCTCCAAGTGCATAAACATATTGCTTCAAAGAAACCCCTCCTTTACTACCCTGTCCATTCTCCAGAGGAATCACTGCAGATTAACACCAGGTTTTAAATTCCCTTTTCAGAATCTGAAAGACTCAGAACCGTAAGTTTTCCTCTGCAAATGTTAGATTATTTAATAGCATTAACAATGCATTGCTGTGTATGAACTGTTTCACATGCACCAAGGCAATCCTCCAAAATTCACCTTAAGAACAAACAAAACCTCACCTAAACCAATCAAAAATTCACTTCCATGATAGCTCCACTACAATTCAGAAATCCTGATAGGTCCACTACAATTCAGAAATCTGAATTCTTGTTCCATGAGTAAAGTTTTAAATGTGGATGAAATAAGTTTAAAGTAAATTAATTATCGATCACGTACGCTGAACTGACCAAGTAAAACCTATTTAAAGATTTTTCCTTTGGGAGCACATATTATTTTATTATTACATGTTTTATTAAAATAACATGTGCTCCAATAACATGTGCCTCAACTGTTAAAATATTTGTCCAGAGTGGGGAACACAAGACTATTTTTACACAGACAGTAGAGTAAATTTGAATTATTTCACAACATCAAAGAGAAAACTGCTGGAAACGAGAGAACAAATCCCACTTGGAAAAAACTCTGGTTAAAAAGAGAGTACTTAGTCATGACCAAGACAGAACAAAAACTCGGAGACAAGAATCAGATGAAGAATTTGTAACAGCGTTGCAAGACTAGATTAATTTCGGAGAGGTCTATGGTCGTGATACACATCAGGGCTGCTGGTGTTAACTTTTATTTAAATACCTCCCCCTCAAGCATTTTTCTCATTTTTTATGCATTTTTATTCCTTGCTGATTGTCCACAAGAGTACCCTGTCTTTGATTAAAGAAATTCCTAGATGTCTAAAAACTTGTCTTTGAAGCACAGCCGAAGTCAGAGTAACTTTTCCCAGCCATCCTGAATATTAATGTATTTAACCAATCCTGCTTCATGAGCATCACACAAAATCCAGGACACTGCCCATTCCTTCATAGAAGACAACAAGACAGAGAAACAGCAAAACCCTAAATTCATGCAACCGTTAACAAACGTGTTGCCAAGAGATATGGTTTGCAGCAAAGAAACAGATGCAGACTATCTAAACACGAACAGAGCCCGTGCATCGTGAATGGCAGACAAATAAGAAAAGAAAGGTTTGCCAAAAGACCCCAAACTCTCAAATGGTTGAATTAAAAATAACTGGGGAAGAGATGCCAAAATAAATATGGGCCCACCATCTAAGAATCTGCCAGGTTATTAACCAGACACTGTTTCAGGCCTTTCTTACATTCACCTGGACTACGGAAATTTGTGTTGGGTCCCATAAGCTCTGTCCTCAAGATGAGATGTTAAAACAGCTTCAGAGTAAAGAAACAAACATATTCTGTGACATAAATACAGGATTTCTACCTTTAATGCGCCAACTACACGCTGACAGGACAGACAGCGTTCAGTTAATTGGTACTGGTAAAAACTACTTCATAAAACCGTAAAATAACTTATAAAACTGTTTTCATACCTGGGCCAAGCAGCGGGGACCGGTTCTGCTGGGCACTTGACTGGTGCGATGGCTGAGGTTCAACCATGTTGGTGTTGATAATGGTGCTAGTGGTGGTGGTGTTGGTTGTGGTACTGCTCTGAATTATAGGATTATTTCTATCCCACATGTTTACAGTCTTGTTGTTGTTGTAATTTGGGTCGCCCCAAGCTGAGGTACCATCATCGATTTCCATCTTGCGGCGAATGGACGGTGGCGATGGCTCTTCCCAGCCAGTTGCCTCACAGTTCTCTTTTTGTTTGGCTGGCACTGGCCCACCAACCCACCCTGACCCCGTCTGTTTTACAGAAGCAGCTCCTCCCCAGTTACTCACATTGTTGTCCTGGGGTTTATTAGCCCAATTTTGTTGGGGGCCCGGCTTTAAAGATTCCCCCCAACTTGTACCTGTATTAGCCTTGCTGTTTGTGCCATTTCCCCACCCAGTGGTCCCAGACCTCGCGGAATCATTCCAGCCAGACCCCGATCTATTGTCAGAATCCCATCCAGATCCATTCTTCTTCCCATCACCCAAGTGTCCAGGAACAGATGATGAATCTGTCCAGTCTCCACCTCCTGAAGTCCAGCTTGGATTTGATTTCTGTCCATCTCCCCAGTTTTGAGATTTGGGTTTCTGAGGTTCACCCCAGGTAGGTGATTTGTCCTCCTGATTTGCGGTCCCACTCCAAGCGTGGCCGCTTTTGGCAGCAGCAGCATTATTAACAGTAGTAGAGCTTGCTGACTCTCCCCACCCCCCCGGGCCATTTGGTGCTTTGTTGTTATTGTCTCCCCAACCTGTATTTGTTGGAACAGCTGCCGGTGGAGAGTTGACCCACCCAGATACTGAAGAGGTATTTGTACTGTTCATGATGGACCCATCGTTCTTCCCCCCTGAGTTTGAAGATTGAGTAGCTGCACAACCCCAGGCCTCTGTTCCATTGTCATTCTTCCGTTCAGACCTTGGGGACTCTTCAAATTCCCAGGCAGTGTTTTGCTTTACAGGGGTCTGTCCCCACCCCGTATTGGACAGGACCCTGGGGTCAAGGTCATTTCTTGGCAACTGAACTTGCCCTTGGTCTATCATCCCTTTGTCTCTCCTCCTGCCCTCTCCAGCCCCCTCCCTCCCAGTACTGCCTTCATTTTGACTCCCACCGCTGTCATTGCTTCCTTCACTAGCCGTGGTGCCAGATGCTGCAGCTTTGGCCCAAGAGTTCATTTGTTCATTGCCCTGCTGCATGGCAGGGTTCGGACTGGTAACACTAGAGCTATCCCACCCTGTTGATCCTTTCCCATTGATGTCGCTATTGGAATGCTGGTTTGGGGGCTTGCCCCACTCCCCGTTGACACCGTTGCTGGTGTTACGGTTGGGGTGGCCCCAAGCTCCAGAATGCACACCACCAACACCGCTGCTGCCACCGCCCCTGCCCCACGCCAGGACCCCGGGACCGGACGGAGGCCCCGAATCCCACGCGTTCGCTCCGTTTCCTTCCTTTTGCACAGCACTGCTGGATCCGTTTTGTTTAGCACTTAATGCTGAGTTCACAGTGTCTCCATTCCCCTGACTGAACCCAGAATTGCTGTTTCCTGTGGCAGGATTACCTGGGGACATCCCCCACACTGAACTGCCCATTCCTTCACCACTGCCCCCGCTGACTTGAGAAACCGATGTTCCGTTAGCACCAGGAAGGCCTTGCAGGTGGGGCGGGATGATGGCCCCCATGCCAACAGCCATCCCCCAGTTCGGCAGTCCGTTTGTCTGCATTGCATTGATAGGGTTTGGTGAAGAGTTCATGGGGTTAGTGTTATTTGGTCCATCAGTGTTAAGGTTCTGAGGTTGTACGCTGAAAGACACATTCTGAGAAGTGGACGTTTGTGGTTCTGTGCTCTCTTGCGGCAGCAAGTTTCCCCAAGCACCCAAGGTGCCTGTTGGGTTCCCATTCTGGTTGCCCATGTTCTGACCTATGGCACTGACTGGACTGCAAATACTGGAAGGGTTGCCTGCTCCCACAGTTCCTTCATGTCCAAGTACAGGCCAGGCAGCTGGATTGGCATTAGGGTTAAGGTTAAGATTAATGCCAGCATTCGAGTTGGAAGCACCCCAGCAGTTCTGACTTCTACCGTCTCCCATCATGTTGTCCATCTTTCCATCCCCACCACTGGCAGAGCAGTGAGCTAGGCCAGAGCTGGAGCCTGCAGCCACCCCCCACACCCTGGCCGAGCTGCCGTTGCCGTTTGCTCCACCAGCTCCAAGGGCACTCTGGTTAGAAGTGCTTTGGACGAGTGCTCCGTTGGCGCCATTATTGCCATTAGTTTTCTTTGTATGTCCAGTGAAGTTGCCTTGGGCACTCCCTGTAGCCATGCTACTGTTCTCTGAGCCACAGTTGGAGGCAGAGTCAGTGTCTGTAGTACATTCTGAGGCAGACTCAGTCTCAGCTCCGGTTATGGAAGGCCACGCTTCCTTGTCAGTCCTGTCTATTATCACTTTATCCCAGCTGCAGTTGCCTTCACTCCTGAAAGCGGGCTGCTGTCCCCAGTGGGAATTCTCATAATGGTCTCCCAATCCACTGTGGCTGAGATCTGAAAGGATCCAAGGTTAAAAATGAGTCCGGTGTTCAAGCACTGCAAAGCCCTCTATTAAGTAAGTACTGTTTTACATCACTAGTTAAACACTCCATTCTGCTGCAATCTAGAGAACATTCTCTAACACAATACAGTGACTTTCCCCACCACAATAGAGCACGATGCTTATAATAATTTGTCTCTCTTTTTAATCTGGAAAAACTCTCAATTAAAATAATGAAACAATCGGATTTTAGAACAGAGGAAAAGTTTTGTAGCCCTTAGTGTACTAGTAAAAATAATAAGCAGGCAAGAAAATAAGGTGAACAAATACACTAATCCATGTGAAGAATCTAAAAAGCAAATTTGGAAAAAACACAGAAGAGTATCTAGCAGACTCTTGCCATTTATTTTGACTAAATTCTCATTCTTTAGGGAAACACAAAGAAAAAGCATCCAATAAAAAATGTAAAAATGTCTGCCTGCCATGAGCTATTATTACATACATACACACTCACATCACATTTAACACACTAAATTCATACTGCATTTAGGTTTTCCACCCTTCCTGCAAATAAAGAACAAATACAGACAACAACCTCTATTGTTTGGTGCCAATTATAAACACCACTATTTTATATTTTAGCAGAGAACTTGGGTACCTCTAAATAAGAGACAGTTTTGTCAAGAAACTTACCTCTACAAGGTTTTATATGTGGTTTAAACATTCTTTTGCACTTGTACACATAGGCCTACTTCTCCCCAACCCAATGGAAAATGAAGCTGTGCTGGACAGATACTCAGTGCCTTTTCAGCACTGCCACATCCTCAAAGATGCTAATCCAAAAAAATAAAGAAAAGCCCTTGAGTATCTGCTTGCTCGCTAGGCTATGAAGTTAAACTGGGAGGCCCAACACATCTCATGGTAGGAACTCAAGCTTTGGTCAAGTTCTTGCATTTACTTTCCATCCCAATTGTTCTATACAAGGTTATTCCTCTTAGTTTGATGGGAATTTGATACCAAGGGATCCATACTGGAGATAATCTGCAGAAGAGTTCCTATTAACTGGCTGCATATACCAAAGTAACAAATTTTGGATGTCAGTTGTTTCTACCTGCTGTAAATCTGTCAAAACCTGACTTTCATTCTTTGTTATTTGAATTAAATTAATATTTTCGTGGGGAACATGGATACAGTAAATCTCCCAAACAAGCTGTTACCAGCATATACCTAATATGCATTAATTTAAATCATAAATATTTTGGTGTGATTAGCTCTTCCAATTAGAGGTGTTCTGATACTGTGAAAAATTGTTCCGAGTTTAGAAAAAGTTCTCTCTCTCTTTGACAAAGTCTTATTTACACATTTCACCTGTAGCTTTTCAAGAAAGGAAGGTGATAACTTGGTAGCCTTATGAAGATTCAGCAAGATGAAGAAATAACATGCTAAACCAAGTAACGTTGCTGCTTTTAAAATTTAATTAAATTGAAGCAAAAGAAAGAATTTTAAGAGAAAGGAAGGGAAAACAGTCTCAGCTCTTCGCCTTTCTACTCGTGATGCCAGGAAAAGCCTAACATTTCACAGAAAGAGCTAAATAATCACAGAACATAGAATGGTTTGGGTTTGAAGGGACTGTAAAGATCATGTCCTTCTAACCCCCTGCCATGGGCAGGGACACCTTCCACTAGCCCAGGTTGCTCCAAGCCCTGTCCAACCTGGCCTTGGACAATTCTAGGGATGGGGCAGTCACAGCTTCTCTGGGCAACCTGTGCCAGGGCCTCAACACACTCACAGGGTGATGAACTTCTTCCATAATAATCGACAAGCATATGACAAATCTGAAAGAGAATGTGAAAGGAGCTGCTTGGATTTACCTGGATTCCCTCCCCTACATGCAATGGCTGGAAAGGAAGGAAATATCCTGTTATTCCTGGATACAGCCGACTGGTTACAGCACAGAGCTAAGGAAGCAGGTTGAACACTTACCTGATAGTCTAGATTTGCTACACAGGTGTTAAATGAAGGCCAGAATCCCAGATAAGACATGGAAGGGGAAGGCAGCCTGTGAAATGACTTAGAAAGGGTCAGCAGGGCCAGAGAAATGAGCCGAGGAATGTTCTTAGCAGAGTACGAACGAACAAAGGGAAAAAAGCAGCAGCAGGCCAGGCCAGAAGATAAGAAGTTGAGCCAACCAAGGAATCAGGTAAGAGGAGTTATGGGAGATTTTTTTCAACCCCGTGGGTGGTGCGATTCAACACTGCGTTTGAGACATGACAGGAGGATTTAAAAGTGGCTTGAAATACATTGTTCCAATAAAAGGTCTTGTAAAAGCCAACACCTGAGTTCCATATGCTGGTGCTGGGAGAAGGCTGGCGCTGCCCGAGGAGAGCTGTGCAGGGCAGGCCTGGGAGGGAGGATCAAGAGCACCAAGCGACGTTTCCACACTCACAAAAATGGCACCACGACTGACAAGAAGAGATAAAAGGGAGCTGCTGCTTTAATGGTTTCCTTTCTCCTCTCCCTCAAAGATGGTGGTTAAAGCAATGTTCAAGTTTGAGAGCGCTTAGGAGACTGGAAATAAAGGGAAGAGGTGGGATGGAAGAGGAAGATAACAAACAGCTTAGAAAGATGGCTTAGAGTAGGGAGCGAAAAAATTCATTACGTAAGAGACCAGATTTTGAGGAGATATAAGAGAAACAAGATAAAAAGAAAACTATGAGGGGGAAGAACTATAAAAAACAAGAGCTGTCCATATTAAGAGTAGAAAACGGCCAAGCACACCTACTGCAGACAGTATCCCACCAAGAGCGCTTGGCTGGGAAGCAGCACACACACAGCTCAAACCCCTCTGCTTCCCAAGGGTTTGCAAATTCATAGTTACTCCCTTTCCTGTACCATCAGCATAGTTGCTCTTTATTCAGATTATGCTCTCAACAATAACCACGGACTAATCTGAAAGTGGTGAGTTTGACAGGGATTACAATAATTCCGCATAGGGGACATGAAATCAGCAATCCCCCTCTGGAGCAGCAGGTACCTGTGCTGTGCCTTCCCTGCTCCGGGGGCAGTGGGATCACTCCAGTGCGTTCCACAAGTCACAGATTCACCAAACAGAGCAAAAATGTGCAACAGACTCACAGCATCCAAATATTTACTGGAGCAACTGGTTTTAACACCAACGGCTGCTGCTGTAAAGCTTTGTCAGAAACGGGACAGATGAAGAGAATGAAAAAAAATATTCACAAAGTAAACAGAAAGCTGCAAAAACTGTGACTCTGCTGCCAGACAAGCGTAAGAGTTTGAGCACAGATCCTGAAGAGAGCGGTGTTTATATTCTTGTCTCCAGAAGCAGATAGCCAAAAGATGCTTTTCCATTTTCTTTATGCTAAAAGGAATTTGCTCCTGTGAATCCAATAACTGGTAGCACAGTCCTACTTAATCCAGTAGGACTTTAAACATTTGCGAAAAATAATGAAAGCAAAATATTTTATATGATTAAACCTAGAGACCTTTTTTTTCTTGCTTGGAGTTTTCTTTTTTTAAAACAAAGATTTCCTTCAACTTTCTAGGAAACCAACTCTTCACAGAAATTCCCAATATTTTCTTTAATTTTTAAAGTTGTTAAAACTGAAAGGGGAAACCCATTTTGAAAATTTTTAAGAATCAGTTCCTCTTTATTTATGCAAAGATCTGGAATAAAAGCACTGAGTCCACCAGAAGCATTTCTATCCCTCCTCTGTGAGCTGAGCAAAGATTGTAAACAAGGCACAAGGAACAGGAACCACAGGTATTCTGTGTTAGCAAATCCCAGTGCAGGTACACCACAAAGTGAAACCAATTTTTAAATTCATACTTCGTGTATGAAAATCTTATTTACGTATCTTTTATATAATACAGTTTCCTTGATTATCAATACTTCTTCAGCAATCAGGAAGGAAATATTAATTTGAGGATAACAAGTCGAATTTGTTTTTAACAAGCATAAAAGTTCTGTCAAGCATCAATCATAGACATGACCTGAAAAACATACAGCTTTGATCACTACTACCAATAAGCATGAGGGGGTTGTTTTGGGCTGGTTTTCTTTAAATAATATACTTAACGGGGTGGGAGGAGTTTGCTGGTGTTACTACATACTGCAGCCAACATACATGACCAACTTCAATTTAGTCTTTATTAAAACAGAAAACATTTTTGGCTGTGTTTGATAGTGAGTAATTAGTTGCAAAATCAGTTTAGTGTTTTAATAGATTACAAATGCAAAGTATGAGTGGAGTGAAATGGGAGAAGCTGTTGCATGCATTTCTTAGAAAAGCAAAATACTTTGCCTGGACAAGCAACTCACCTAAAACTTCCATCCTCCCCTGAAAATGTCATTTACAATGATATATCTTTCAATTTTTCATTCAGCTGAATTAAAACTAACTGTATCTTCGTAACTTCCACCACAGTAACTAGTTCAAATGCTGCACAGCAAAACCCTGCACCCCCAACTAAAACACAACATTCAGCTGATTTCGGAACCGAAGCACGGGGAGGGTGTTAAATGGCAAAGTCCAGGATGAACTTTTAGTGGAACATTATTAATACATTTTGCTCACCCACTTTTAAATCAGATCTAACAGTGGCTCCCTCTCTTATTACTAGTTTTATTTTTCAGCCCGTGTTAGTCACGTAACAACAACCAGACCCATTGGCTCGCCCTGTGCTGCCCAAAGGACAGATGACAGACGATGTTCTCTGCCCTGACATGCAGAACAGAATAAAATCCCAAAGGCCAGTGACAGTCCCACTGGGGATTTTCCCTGGCACACAAAGGTTAGTGATTCTGAGTAGGCAGATGAGGAAAAAAGGGCAAATTACTTTCTCCCCCCAAAAAGAAATAGTTTTCAATTCAACATGAGCAAATCCTTAAAAGACTATAACTCAGTTTTTTAAAACTAAATTAAATAGGAATCATCGTGAACATTTTAAGTGATAAACCAAATGCAGCCTAATTTCATAAAGAAAATACGACACAAGCATCTGATCTGAAGTACAAAATATAATAAACTAGAAAATCTGGGCATTGTAGTGCTAACATTTCAGGTTTGCTGCTGCATCCAGCTCTAGGCACACATGAGAGAGATTTGAAAACTGGCATCTGTGTGAAGCCCCTACAAAGATCACTCACAACAAGACTCATGGATTGAGGAAGCTGAAATCCTGCACAGCGTACATAACGTGGCAAGACAGAAGAGAGATGGAAGCATTGAATAAAGCAGCTTTACTTATTTTAAAACTAAACCATAGCTAAGCCCACGCGGGGGAAGCCTGTTATCCCCTTTTCATTTTCTGCACTACGACATTCAAACGTAGTTGCTCTCCTCTGGTGCTGAAAGCTTTTAAATGCATTAAGAAAACAAGCAAAAATAAACAGCATTTCTCATTATTAGTAGAGATTCCGCTAAATGCTACCTCTCCAGCACAAAAGCAGCAGTAGAAAACACCAAAATAATTGCATTTTTCTGCTCAGTGCAACATATCTTTACAAGCAGTTTGCTGCGAAGACGCCATTTTATCAAACCTGAAACGCAGCCAAAAGCTCAGGACGCTGTGCTGCTGCTCTCTCGCTGAAATGTTATGTAATAAATTGATTTAACAGAAGCAGATGCTATTTTCTCAGGGTTAGGGTTACTTTCCCTCTTTTTTTGGCTCTTAAAAAGGGCTGATGGGTAATAAAATACCTGAAGAAAGGAGCCGCCCAACCATCCTAGGAGACGCTACATTGTGTGCAGAGCTGTTCCTACTCCTGCCTCTACGTTCTCCAGGGCTCCCGGCTTCAATATGTCGGCTGTGTACAGTGTAAGCCTCATCCTGTAGAGCTGCCAAGAAAATCTCTCTGTGCAAGCGTGCGCCCAGACAACCTGTGAGCTCGGCCGGGCCTCGGCTGCACTGGCTATGGAAATGCCCTTTCCACGCACAGCCCTCCTCCCCCTTCCCCTCGCTCCGCTCCTGAGCTCTAGGTGAAGGTATCAACAGAGCAGGATTTTTAAGCTTTGATTATCTAATTGCAGCTGACACTAAACCGATCTTCCTTCCTCTTTAAATTCTTTCAACTGTCACAAAACATTTTCACTTCAGGACCCAGCTACAATTAGTGCCCGTAGCTGCTTCTCTGACGCTTTTGAAAGTCAGCCAAGAAAAGACGCGGGTGCTGCCGAACGCCTGCCCCAGCTCCTTCCTGGAGTCCTCCTCCTGCCTGGAGTCCTCCTCCTGTCCCAGCTCCTGCCTTCTGCCCCAGCTCTTGCCTGGCCATCCTCCTCCCTGCCCCAATGGCAGCTCCTGCCTATCATTTTCCTCCCTGCCCCAGCCACATCTCCTGCCCACTGCCCTCCTCCAGCCTCTGCCTCCAGCCCCCGTGTCCTCCTTCCTTCCCCAATGGCAGCTCTTTCCTCCTACCCACCATCCTCCTCCCTGCCCCAGCTCCTGCCCGCCGCCCTCCTCCCTGCCCCAGCAGCAGCTCCCAAGTCCCAGATGTACACTGGATCGCTGCCAAGCCCTTAATGACTTCCCTGCCTCTATCTAAACCAGCTCTAAGTGGCAAACACGAGCGCATTAATCAGCGGCGCGGTTGTTTATAGAGGCAGGGAAGGGAAGAGCTGCCCAAACAATGCGGCAGGAGCCGGGCGCTGGCTGCGCCTGCACAGCCGGGACCAACCATCTTGGAACACCCGCAGTGAGAGCCCCGGATCTCTTCAAGGCACAGGAACATGCAGGGTGAGCACAACGGGGGTCAGCTTAATGTTTTTAGGGAACTAAGGATCATCACAGATTTCGAGATCATGCGTGGAGAACCTGTATTGGTGCATACACACAAATACACAAAGGCTGATTTACACGAACTTCCAGTATGTCCAAAACACTCCTTTACGATTAATTGCCCTCCTACCTGCCCCAAATACACAGCAATGGTGCAGTAAGTGGAGCACGTTTCGAATTTGCTGTTCCAGTTCGTGTCAGGTGCCCATCAGAGCCGTTTGGCCCCTCTGTGCTGGATCTCACAGTCGACGGCTCTTTAAGGGTTTGGCTGCGTTCTCAGGGTCGCTGCCACTTCACCAGCGAAGCACAACCACTGCTGCTATTCTTGGCTCGAGAACTGCTCCACTGAAGTACTCCTGAAAATAGTTGGGTTTCCTTCTGAAGACATTTTATTCTCTGTTTCTTTGCAATAGCCTCCAGTTGGGTTCAACCTCATTTGAGAAACAACAGATGAATGAAAATCAAATCTGTTTGGTTTTGTTTCTATTCAGAAAATTCTTTCAAATGCATCCAGGAACTAAGCTTGAGAGTCAATTCTGCAATAACTTTTTAAAGTGAAACTATTGTTGTGGTTTATTACAGTCCTTTAACACCAACTCTACATGACTGACATTTCCGTTAGTTAAAATATGTCAAAACTGGATGAGAACATGGGATACACTCCCATGTTCCTTGTATTCTTTTTATTAATAATACAAACTTCCTGTAATCAACTTCAATTTATGGAGGCAGGTACTTATAACGGGCACCTATTGAAGTTTTTACCAGTCATGAGTACACGGAAAAGCAATGAAGAACCCCAAGAATGTACTAAAATGTTTGGGAGCAAAAGGAAGCACAGCTTCCACCCCAACCATGCTGGCAGAGCACATCTGCTCCCTTCTACATGTCCCATCTTGGAGCAACTTTGATGGGGCTTATGCTTGATAAATTAGAAATTCATAACTGCTGATGCCTGCAGACTAAAAAAGGGGATTTCAGAGGTGATGCAGCCCACTCATCTGGTCTCAGGAATTATTCCTGAGACACACTAGGCAACACTGGACAACCCACCGAGGAAGGCCTCCACCAATGGAGTCTTCACATTCCCAAGTGCTCTATCTCACTTCTCAAGACAGTTTTCATACCAGCATGCTTTTCCTAATGTCTACCCTTAATCTTCCTTGTTGAAATTTAAGCCCATTATTTCTTATCTGATCCATCACAGATGTACAGAACATATCATTTTCTTCCCTGCAGCAGTCATTTAGGTATCTCTGCATTTATAATTCCAGTCTTCCTTTGGCTTAGGAGCTCCAATTCTTTTACTCTCTGCAAGGCTTTTTTTTTTTCCCCCAAGATCTCTACTCATTCCTGTTGCATTCCTCTGCTCCTTCCAGCTCGTTCACAACCTTTTGAAGGCACAGTACCATAAACTGGCCTCAATATTCAGAGGCCTTATCCCACGTGCCCCATGGAAAGCACTCGGTGTGACACCTTAGTCTAGTCTACCCTGTGACGAGTTCCATTTCTGCAGCATGATCTTTACATACCTGTATTTGGGTACAGAGCTGTTCTGGGAAAAAAAAAAAAAAAAAGAGCCTTTTTCTTTTCTTTATTTCTTATCCAATTACACAATTGTGTCACCACTATTCCATACTGTAATTTTGTCCTTCAGTGGCCTTGCATTCTTCTCCAGTTGGAATCAATCAAAATTTAACACAGGCTGTTGTTTACAGCTGAAAGCCTGACTCAAATACCAGACAGTACAAATTTGCACTCTTGCTCAAAATGTTCTCATTCTGCTAGTAAAGGACTGACAGCTACTCCCTGTCTACACCTTCCTGAGCAGCTGTGACACTTCTTACAATAGGTTCATCTTATACTCCCCACTTATTTACACCACCACACATCCATCACAACAAAGTCTTCTGAGCCACCAAAGGCTGCACCAAGTTGGCTTCCAGGACATTTTGCAGTGCCTGTTGCACTGCTGACAGGGAAGTACCCTCCTTGGGCACAGCCTGCTCTCCACAGACCCACGTTGACTCTGTAAGTCTCTCTCTTGCAAAGTTCTAAATGCACAGAAATAGCTGCTTTGGTTATTTTTCTAGGATCAATCCAGCAATTTCTCTGACTGATCTTTCAGTTCCTCATTTCTCACCTTTTAACAACGGTTGTTTTATTTTCTGTTTTCTAGTTCTCATACTCTGAAAGCAACCACATTGCTCCAATCCATCCTCCATGTAGTCTACTATGCATGTTATTTCCAGACAACTGGAAACTTAACTTGCTTGAGCCTTAGTTCTAAATCAACCACTAGTTTACAGATGAAGGGAAAAGGCATTTAAAATACTCTTGATGCTATCCATCAGAGGTTCTCTCTGTTGAACATCAGACCAGTTTCACTGGCCTTCCCTTTACTGAACTGATTTGTGAAATTGCTACCTTTTCATTCATTCTTTGTTTTTTTTTCCTAACAGCTACAAATTTGGGGTTTTATTTGTTTCTTGTAGTACCACACATGTATCCTGAGCTCTACAAGTTCAGCTTTCCAGTAATTTCCACATGACCTTACATCCTTTCTGCTCTTCCCAAGGACCAAATTCTTATTATTCCCTGGTCACTTTTTTTGTCCTTTATACCTTCTACCTTCTCCTTCTCCACCATCACAGGCATGTCCTGTTACTCAGTCTCTTCACATGCTTTGCCACCTGCATATTTTAGCACCTTGCCAGGCTCTGTCCTGGCCTTTCTTTCCTCAGACACCTGGGCAGTTCCTGTCCCTGGAAATCACTGCAGCACTGCCATCCACAGTGAAGCTGGGGAGGGATGCAGCTCTGGACCTTCTAAACCAAAAGCAGTCACCTTTGAGCTTTTGCACAGGCCCCCTCTTTGAAAGTGAGGACAGTAAAACTACAAAGGCACCTCAGTCATTTATCCTGTCACCCATTTCTATTTTTTCTTCTCCTGGTAAAAAAAAATTCTAATCACTGTCAAGGAGATTTGAAGCAGCAGATTTATTCTGCATGCTCTGCTGCCTGATGTCAGATAACACACACAATACAGAAAAATTCATTCCAGAGATTAGTTTACTGATGAGTTTTCACCATTATTTTTCATTCATAATGCCCGTATTTGGGCTACTCAGAGCTTGCCACTTCTCTATATTCAAGGTATTATACGGAATCTTTGAAAATTTAGATGGGAGACAAAACCCTCCATTCCACAACTTTCCCATCACTGGATTTCAGGAAATGTTCATCACTCAGGAGCACATCCAGACAGTACCACGGGCTAGATCCCATCTCCACGTTAACTTCTACATTTATGTCCTTATACGATTCACTTCCTTTTGTCTAAATACATTACCTGGCTCTGGTGACCTTTGGGGACACTGCCTGATTTCCAGGGACATGAACCAGACAACAAGCACTACCAAAAGCTAAACAAAGCCCTGAGGAACATGAGAAAACAGAAACATAAATCACCTCTTATAGAACATCCCTTTACAGGAGTAACTACTGGCAAAAAAGTCTCCCCTGTTTTTAAACAAATCCCACTAGCAGGAAAAACTTTCCCACAGCCACACTGCAGAAATGTGTGTAGAGTGAGGAGCTGCAGAGGGACCTGCTCTGCAAATCACGGCCAACACCTCGACAAGTGGTGTAAGAACTGCAAGCTGTGAAGAGCTTCACTGCAGAATGGCACAGCCACCTTCCACAGAGGAAGCAGAATAGCCAATTCCTGTGTTTCCAAACAAACATCACCATCCTTGTTTCTTCATCCAACACCAACAGCCATGGCACAACGAGGCATATCATCCAGGTATTACAGAGAACACTTTTTTTTTTAAAGCATATTTTCTACAGAAAGCGAGAAATCATATACATAGAATGTGTGCAAACAAGATGAATAGATATTATCTAATCCCTGATTTCTACTTTATAGTATTTAGTGTTTTAACTATTACATATGAAAAGCTCTGCTTATGGGAGATCCAGAATAAATCAATTTCTATAGTTTCTGGTTTTAATTGTGTAACTTTCCAACTAAAAGCAAAAAGCCAGTATTGTTTTGCCAACAAAGATATGCTGCTAATGGAATTACAGAGTATGAGCTCAAAGAGATGAAGTTCAGCAAATCATTTCCATAAAGGCAGTTTTCACATGTGCTTAGTTTGTCAAGGCTCAGCCTGTTTGCAATGCCTCCAGGAGATCAAGCTAAATCTTATTTCAGACTTTTGAAATTAAACTTTATTAATGTATTTCAGAACCTCTCTTGCATGTACATGCCTCACCTACAGCCGTCACGAATCACAGTGAGCAGAACTGTTCAAGCTGAATTGTTCAAACATGAGTTTAGCAGAAAGGTCCTACGACTTTGCTGGATCTGATGAAACAACTGTATGTCAAAGCTTATCAGTGTTTTTCAACTCTATTGGCTGGGTTTAGAAGAAATTATATTTCACCCTAAAAACCTTTCTCCAATTTTCACTTTACAACTATATAAAATTGCCCTATCAGAAGGAATTCTGAAGCAACCCACAGTTAAAGGACTGGATGTTGGGAATGAGTATTGCCAGACATGAATTTAACAGTGAGCAGGATTATTTAATCTTGCTTCCTAAAAAACCTTATCAAAACCAGAGTTGATACAAGCAGATTATAAGAGTTATCCTGACACACAACAGCACAAAGCAACTTCCAGCCCACAACAACCACTTCAATATGCACATACCATGCCACCAGCAGGAATTCTGCAAACTTCAGCTAAAGAAATCTTCAAACATGAAATAAAACTTCCAGCTCCACAGAAAAGAAGAATAAAGCTCAGCACAGAATCTGGCATCAGCACACAGGAGGAAAATAAATCTCTGTTACCGTTGTCCAATTCTCACTTCCCAGAAAGCAACAGATAGAACAAATTAAAAGCCTAACTCTTGAGTTTCCACAGTGCTGGTGTGTTTTCTCCTTCTGATTACTGCAGGAATTACTTGCTCTCATTTCTTTCTGGACTTTGGAAACTTATGATATGTCTCTGCTCCACGAAACACTCTTGTTGCCAATGAAAAGAAGGGCAGAAGTTCCAGCCCGATTCCTGCAGGACATGGTACACTGGTTTTGAGTTGATGGATGGTGGTTCCACATCACTGAATTGCAGGAAAATCAAAGGCATCTTGGAGAAGAACTGATGACTTCTTTTGATCTCTGTTCTTACAATTATCAAACACACCGTGGTTGCCTGGAGACTTCCATACAAACTTCTTGATTTGTAAAGAAACAAAGAAGTCTGCATTTACTTGTTGTTTTTAATCTCCCATGGCAGCTTCCAGAAATTACCTTTTTAATTCTTTTAGGTCACATGGCAAAAGGTCCCTTCCATTGATTCAATTAATGCCTCACAACTCAGTGAGGGGAGTTAACTATTCACCATGCTTTTTGGAGTTGGTTGACAAAGTGTGGGGGGGAAAGAGATAAAAAGCCCCATCTTTGAAAATAACAGACCTGACTAGATACTAGAATACTGCTCATAAATTAGAGATACAGCTTCCCTTTGGTGTAATCCTAAAAAGGACTACAGAGGGGGAACATCAAGAATAAGCTTTGTAGCTCAAGGCAGAAGCTCCAGACAAGTAACTATTCTACTCTAAAGTACCAGAAAATAGTTTCACAATATTTAACAATGAGTAGAAGGCTGTTTTTAAGGGGTAAGATTTCTAAAATGTTCCAAGCAATTTAAAATGTTTTAATTTCTTCTCTTAACAGTTGATCTAGTTAATGTTTCAGACATTACCTTAAGAGAGAAACAAAAAATCCCTACTCTCACCCACTTCACTGCTATTTCCAGGTGATAAACCTGACAAAGAATATATTAGTGGCCATCAATTCCCACTTGCCTTACATTGGCAGAACATCCTTTTTAATTCACCACACTGCAGTTAAGTTCTGATGAGTGTTCTGGATAGGCTGAGGCAGTAGATAACAGAGACTGCTGATAAGAGAATAAAGAGATAAAACAGTGTGATTTTTAGAGTGAAGAGGCTGGCATAGCCTCTCTTAACAGCCTTCCTTGTATCCAGGTAGTTATAAATAGGGCCTGGAAGGAACGTGGCTTCATAATTACAAATTAACTATGAAGGAATATGAGCCTATAAAAAGAAATGCTACAGACATGAATTTACATCAAGCATCTTCTGGATCCCGGCTCTCTGATTTACACCAGCCCATCCATAAAAAGAAGTTATTATTGTTCATGATGAGTATAAGGAAGCCACACATGGAGCCTTGCTTGGGCAGAATCCAGACAATACAGGTGGCTCTTCAGGCAGACAAAATCTTGTTTAGATGTGGATCAGGTACCTCCACTGAGTCTTCTGGACAAGTTCAATTTATTTTGTTCCTTCCCCCAGAGAATTTCTACCTGCAAAGACTCTTTAGTAAATGAAATACCCAGGGAACCAGAGACAGACATCTAAAAGGAAAACAGTTCCTACTGATGACAGTAAGAGGAGGAAGGCAAAAATATTCCTTCTGATGAAGTACTGCTCCGTTGAAATCCTCCTGTTTATTTTTATATTCACAAAAATGTGATTAGTTTAAGTTAAATTTCATTGAAAATTCATGAAAATTCACTTAAATGCTTTATGTTTACAGCATATAGAATCCCCACATTTTTTCTATTACTAACAATCACTCAAATCTTAACAATTGAGAAGACAAGATCTTGGCCTTCCCTCGATACTCTTCCTACTTCTTTGCTCTTTATGCTCATCAAGGTGAAGACAAAGCTCCTATGAGAGATCAAGTGAGACTGTTAATACACGTATTTCATGGCTACAGAGGTCTCTCAGGAGTGAGATACTTCTCTCTCGGCCTCCCAAAGCAGCCAGGCACGCAGCTGTCATCACTATAAACTGAGCTGGACATTTATTTTTTCCTCCTGTAACCATCTGCAGTCAGGGAATGAGCTGATGCTCCACCTGCTGGAAAGAACTACATGAGCTCCAGAATTCAGAGAGTTCTTCCTATGGGGAAGATGCAATCCTTTAAGACACAAAAAACCCATCTCTTTAGTCAGCAGACAAAAAATTAGCCAAGGATTTAGCTCGTCTAAGATTCCATTCCCTCTGCTAAGAACTTTGTGCAGATCTTCTGATGCCTCTGAAAGCTTCTGACTTTTCAGAATAAACAACCACCAGACAACTGTGACTGTGCACAAATCACTTTCGATGAAAACCACAGGTTTAGATTAGAAAGAAACTCTTGCTTGTGAGGGATAAAGCACTGGCACAGGTTGCCCAGAGAAGGTGTGGCTGCCCCATCCCTGGGAGTGTTCAAGGCCAGGTTGAACAGGGCTTGGAGCAACCTGGGAGAGTGGAAGGTGTCCCTGCCCATGTCAGGGAGCAGAACAAGATGGTATTTAACGTCCCTTCCAACCCAAACCATTCTGTGATTCTGTGATTTTAAGTAACACTTTTGCTAAGAGTCTGATCTTGGTTAACTTGTTTGCTGCAACATGGAATATAACACAAAGCTGAAAAGCTGCTGCACTCCTCTTCCTCTCATTTGTACTAGCTTTCACTGTACTCTGAATTTTTCCAATGGTAACAGAAAAGTAGCAAAATAATAAAAAAAACCCAAACAAATTCAATGGTGTAAAACATCTGCTGAAGGTTGCCAGGCTGACAAACTACACCTACAGCAGGTTAAAATAAGAATCAGGAAAAGAAGCTGAAAGCCTCGAGGCAGAAATGTATCTGGCAAGATCAAAGTCAGACAGCTCGTACCACACTCTTACAAGTGAAGTTCCTTTATGAATTATGTTATGATTTACAGTGGACTTTGTTTCATGATTTACAATGTGTTTCTTTAAACTCAAACACAGATGCTTCAGATACATCTATAATGATGCTTGGAAAGAAATCTCACACTGACCCTCAGGCAGCCCGAGCCACTCGAGTTGGTCAGTCTGTCTCTACCACATAAATAATGACCAGAGCAGCAGCTCCGACCTCTGCTCTCTGTGAGCAGGGACAGGACCCCAGGGAATGGCTGGAGCTGTGTCAGGGCAGGGTTAGGCTGGATATCAGGAAAAGGTTCTTCCTCCAGAGGGTGGTTGGCACTGAACAGGCTCCTCAGGGCAGTGGTCACAGCCCCAAGGCTGCCAGAGCTCAGGGAGTGTTTGGAAACGCTCTCAGGGACAGGGTGGGATTGTTGGGGTGTCCCGTGCAGGACCAAGAGTTGGACTCCATAATCCCTGTGGATCTGTTCCAGCTCAGGATTTGCTATGATTCTAAAGTTCTGAAAATAAAATAATAAACATATACAACACAGAACATTAATCTGACAGTTAACAAACATCTCCAAATGCAAAAGAAGCCAAAAATGTCAGAACCACCCCTGCTGAACTGGGATTTTCAAGGAAGATGAGGATGCTGCTCTAACTGGTGGGAACTGATTGTTTTCCATTTCACTAAAGCCAAGTAGTTGAGAATGCAGAAGTAGAACCTCTTCCCTCCCTAAGACAGAATCATTTTAAGTAAATAAACAATTGTTTTATTTTGTCTATTCAGTTTTGTGTTCCTGGGGAGAAGCTGAATAATATTTTCAAATACATCTTGATAACCACAGAAGCTGCAATTTCTGAGAGATTATTTTCTTATCTAACTAAAACTTCTAAGGACATCACCAAAGAACTTGCTCTGTTGGGAGTTCAGCTCAGCAGCAAAAACAGTGAAAGATTCAGTAATGCCCAAAGGGAAAAACTGCAGACAGTTCAGATCTGAAGTTTGTGATGTTTGACAGCATTTAATGAGTGATAATGAGCAACACTTCAGATCATACAGAAATCACTAATACTCAAGATATCAAAAACCTCCTCGTGACTTAGTCCAGATAACTTTTTTAAGTCCAAATTACTACATCAGAACACTCACTGCCTTGCCTAACACCACACACACAGAGCAGTGATGGAAAGGGGGATGTGTGCCATTTACTGACTGAGCTCATCCCCAGCGGAAAACTTACATGATCTCGCACATAAGGGCAAGTAAGAAAAGAGCTGCTTATTTTCTCATTCATTAGTAGCTTCAGGAAAATAAAGGCAGCTTAAGAGACTTACTCCTCCATATTCTGTTTCCAGTAGTCAAAGGAAGGCTTCCAGCTCTAGGGCTCCAAATTAACAAGGATGTGGAGCTGCTGGAGCAGATCCAGAGGAGGCCACAGAGATGCTCCAAGGGCTGGAGCCCCACTACTCTGGATCCAGGCTGAGAGAGCTGGGGGTGTTCAGTACAGAGAAGAGAAGGCTCCAAGGAGACTTCAGAGCCCTTTCTGGTGCCTAAAGGAGCTCCAAAAGAGCTGGAAAGGGACTTTGGACCAGGAAGAATGGCTTTAAGCTGAAGGAGGGTAGGTTTATATGAGATATAAGGAAGAAATTTTCCCCTGTGAGGATGGTGAGGCCCTGGCACAGGCTGCCCAGAGCAGCTGTGGTTGCCCCATCCCTGGAATTGTACAAGGCCAGGCTGGACGGGGCTTGGAGCAACCCGGGATAGTGGAATGTGTCTCTGCCCGTGGCAGGAGGTCAGAATTGGATGCTGCCAAACGTCCCTCCCAACCCAAACCATTCTGTGATTCTCTGATCTGCAAAGGACAGAATGAAGTGGTAGACAGGCCTAAGACACTCAACCACTTTTCCCAAAGTATTACTTTCCTAACTGAAAAGAACAATTGAGAGCATAAGTAAGTTAACAAAGGCATAAAAGCAACACAACAGGACATAAGCGAAGTTCCTATTCCTTACTTACAGATATGCAAGACACTTTTTAAAGAGCATTAAAACTGTCAAAATTACAGATGAAAACTTGGGAATACTTTAATTAACGCTTCTGTAAGAATGACCACTGAATAAATATTCATGTTTCCTGAAGATTCATATCAGAGAAACAGGGGGGAAATAAAAAAACAAACAAACTGTAAAAAGACCCCACAGGTCTGAGCATCTGAATAAGCAAGAAAACCTTTTAGAAGTGGACGCTAGAAACGATACATCCCGCAAGAAGGTGAGCGGCACCTGCGATTTTAAGACGACCCTTAACACCGCTGAAGTTTTTCCGCCCACCTGTAAGACGCTTCTGAGTCTTACCTGGTTGGGTCTTACTGGGATGATGCTGTCCACCCGCTCCCTGCTGCGGAGGAGGACTGGCCCCTGCTGGCGCCGCGCCTGGCGCGGGGCTGGTGCCGCTCAGAGTCCCGGCGGGCAGTGGCTGCCCCCGCTTTAGGAGCTGCTTCTGTTCTTGCTGGCGGAAGCGTGGAGGCACCTCTCGAGGCAGGTATCGGGACGCAGCCGGCTGCTGCCCGTTGGCAGACGCGCGCTTGCCATTGCTGCTGTTGGTAATAGTGCTGGTGGAAGTACTGGTACCGGTACCGGCAGGTTGGGGCTGGCTTAAACTGGTCTTAATAGGTTCTGGCACTGCATTTAAAACAAAAAAAAAATTTGGTTTAGTATCAGAGAGGTTGGGGGTTGTGGGGGTTTTTTAACTGTAAATGAGTGAATGGATAATATTTCTTAGTCTCAAAGTTGGCAAAAGGTGTTTTCTGCTTAAGCAAAATGTGGCCCGGGACAGTATTTGAACCTTTGGTTCCTTACTGAAGCACATCCTCCCTCCTGTTTTAAACCATACAGAGGACAAGAGAGAACTGGGAGAATTCATCACTGAACAGAAGGGTCAGTTAAGCTGCACTCACCTAAAGCCCCCACTGCCTTTTCAGTTCAGCAGTTGTGCAGGTTTGGATGTGAGCCTGCCAATATTAACATCAAATCCCATGGCCTACAGCCATGAAAACAAACATTTTCAGGTTTCTAATGAGCTCCCAAAATCAAATTAAAATACCTGATACACCAGCTTATTCAACACTCATACAAACTTTCATTTTCTCGTGGTCTTCATACAAACCTTCACATCAAGCACTTCAGGACACCCCAGGTGTACATCTGATATGCCCCCCACTGACCCTGCCTGCAATAAGCCAGCCAGGCCACCCTGGAAAACCTGGATCAACTTCCACAGCAGCAGCAGTGAGAAGCTACCAGGGGAATGCTGAGGGTGGTCAAAGCAAGCAGGGACTTGGCCAAGCTAAAATATGTCAAGTTTGACAGAACCATCAACATTTTGCTTCTCCAAGATGTTTATTTTGGAAGCCTAAAAAATTTCACCTATGCTTATGTCTGTGACAAAAAAGGAACTCTGGATATAAAAAAAAAAAAAAAATTGAAGTACCAGTAACACCTGAAGAGCAGAGAATAAACCTTCTTTGCCTTTTCAAAATGTATCACCAGCTTTGGAAACAGTTTATCCATACTCTGACAATTAAAAAGGTAGATTAAAAGTGTCATGGAATGCAGAGTAATTATTTTAAAATATCAAATTTGCATATTCAACATGTATGTGAAAACTATTCTGTTTCCACAATATAAATAAATCTGTTGTCCACATGACAGAAAATATTACTTAATTTTACTGGGTGCTTTTTTAACTCCTCCTACTATTGCTACTATTACAGTAATGTAACCATTTACCTGCTAAAACCATCATTATCACAAAGATGCAAACATTTGCAAAACACCGAGACCTGAAATACTCCTTCTGCAGAGGATGAAGCTGCAACTCATTTACAACAAGATTCACCAACAGCATTCCAGACAGAGGCTGATGGACCAAAAATAATGCACCATTCCAGCAAGAAAGGTTCTCCAAGTCGGCTGACAGACCAGGCACACAAACCCTTGTGCCAACAGATGAGAAGGAATGCCAGGGAAGAGGAGGGAAAGGAGAAGAGAATGGAAACCACTAACTGGCAGGATGCCAGCGGAGTCGGGATTTGTCTGGCCCTGAGATTTCATAAGGAATAACAATTAATTGGAAACATATTTCAGAGAGCAAGGCAGGCTGCTTTTTAAAAAGCATTATACTCTCCGTACTGTGTATATATAAATCACATTTGATACTTCCAAATAGGTGTGCATATATAGATATATATAAACCCCATCACTAATGCAAGTCACAGAATACACATTTTTCAGCTTAATGTAAATTCACAAAGCTGTTCCATCAAAAAGGTGTGGCCAGAGAAACACAATTTCAGTGTTATAGACAATGTTTCCCTCTATATATCTGAATCACAGATGAGAGAAAAGAACAAAGAAAATCAAGATATCACTGTATATTAGAACAAAAATATTTCTGCATATTCATGGTACTGTTTTTCTCTAATCAATAGAGAAAAGTATTTTTTATTTTGTACATCAAAATCTCTTTAAAAGAGTAGTTAAATGAAAGCTCTTGCACGAATACTGTGTCTACAAATCATGGCAGCTGGCAAATAACCATTTAATTACAACCACTGACAGGGAATAAAGCAAAAAGAGGGAACAACATCATAGTAACGGGCTTGAGCTCCAGATTCCACCTTCGTACCAGGCTAGAATTTAGACTTCAAATACAGCAATAACATTTGGGGAATATATGTCACAAAGACAATATAAGTGTATTCTAAAGTCATCCTCAGCAATGTTTAAACAGCCATTTTCAGTTGATAGGCACTGTGAGACATACCAACGGTTCAAAGTGTCTGCCCTGCACGTCTCACGTGATATTTGCTCCAACAGCACCTTTATAAATCCTTTGGCCATTCTCCTTCCCAAAAGGCTACATTCCAAGACCATGGCTGTCCCTTGCAGAACACACAGTGCACAAAGACAGGGTATTTCAGCTCACTGCAGGGTACAAAAGCAGAGCAGAGGGAGCCTGGTCAGCGGAGCTCTGCGTTTAATCAGCCCCAAGGGCCGACCTGCCAATCCATGGAGAGCCCTTTCCAGCCCCGGAGGAGCAGCCTATCCACTCTTTCACCTGAAAGTAATCCACTGTCACAGCTAATGGCATGTGGGCAGCTGTTGGGAATCCAGGAATTAAAACAGAGCCTCTACAGCTAAATTTGCCTGAACGCTAAAACTGTTGTTTAAATCGTATGGGGGAAAGGATTTAATACTGAGTGATTTTCATAACTAGCACGTGATTGAAGAGCTGAAGCAAAAACATTTAAGCAGGAAGCCTCTTGCAAAAATACAATTAAAGGCGTAAAATAAAAGCCTTGAGATTGCTCGCTCTTAAGATGTTTGTGATGGGTATCTGCTTATTCTCCATTCCGAGCTGTACATACACTAAACAATGAGCTTGCTTGTAATAATTATCAGTACTTAATGGTATCTAAACTTCTTAATCCAATTTCACCCAAACAAATCCAATAATTACTCCATATGCTTTTTGACGATTACAATCTCAGGAATCCCAACTGCATAAAAAAGTGTTACGAGCAATTGTAGGTGGATTTTATTAATATAATGAATAGGATCAGTCTAACAGATTTCAATTACAACAATAGCTTTTAAGTTCATTTCTATGACATAAGGAAAGAACATGCATAAATGAAAGAAACTGGTTAAGCCACATAATACTGATTTATGGCAGCTTTTTCCTTTCATTCACCTCATTAACATTTCTCTATATTTCAGAATCCCCCACTCCAGCCCTATAAAACTTGCATTTCTAAAGCCTCCGAGTACCAGACATTCCAGAAGAGAAACAGTTAAATCCAGAAATGCATTCTTGGCTGCTACTGTGACAGGATTTATTTACAGCTTCTATTAAACACAGCAGCTCCATTACAAAGTGCTGGATGTGAGGAGAATTTTTGATTATACAATGCCAATGCCTCACTGCGTTAAACATATCATGCCAGTGTATTTTTTTTTTTCCTTCAGCAATTCGTTCAGGTCATTGTTTGATGGGTTTATGAATTCATTACAGGAAACAGATGGATCCCATAATTCAGAGCTATTCTCCCAGCCAATCATATGGGCAATTTTTTTTCCTCATCTTGCTCCCCCCTCCAAATCAACCTTAATGAAGCCACTTCCTCCATGGCCAATTCCCTGCACATACACACTGCAGCGACCACGGCTGCTGCTCGATGCACCCTCCAAACACCAAAGGCGTTCAAAATAAGGCTGAACAGGAGCACACTCACACAGACACCCCCTCTGAGGTCACACAGAGCACCAGGAACTTACCCAAGTCGGGCGAAGGCAGCCACAAAACACAGGATTACGGTGGCCAAAAATAGACATCCTCATTAGGAAGAAATCCGTTTTTATTTGCTGACAAAAGTCTCTTTCGGAAAAAAATTGTTGACACTCCCCCCCCCAACCTACTTTCAAAGGCTGAATTTTCATTTAACAAATTACCTCCTTTGTCTCCTAAGCGCTGGGATTTGTTATCCACAGTGACATCTACTGGCAACAGCAAAGGTGCTCAGGAACTATTGCATAAAAGCTGACTTTAATGTTTTTATACAAAAATGGGTGATTTTCTGTCTGGATCATCCCTTTCCCCAAGCTCACAAACTTCTCCTGAAAAAACCCTGCAGAAAAGTTACAGTCTAAAGCCAAGAGAAACCCAAAACTCATTTTCCACAGTACTCAGAAGGGCTTTTATAATGTAACCAGAAGCCACTGCTCGACATCAAAGCCCACATTCAGGGATAAAAGCAAACATACATGTGTTATTGTGGCTCTAAAACTTTATCACCATTTATTTAAAGAAATTACTTGATTTTATTGGATAAATGACATCGTCAGGAATTGGTAAATAAAGTCTTTTCCTGGTTTACCTTCATTTCCCCCTCCCTTTGACCTCCCAGCTGACCATGGTACATCTTCTGCTTCTTCTTCCACAGGTTTCCTCTCCACTTCCTTCTCCTGACTTTTGCAATGTTTCCTTCCTCCTTCCTAAGCCTTTCATCATCTCAGTTCTAAAACCTCTTCTGTACCCCACCTCTCCTGACAGACTTCTCATTTCTACCAAGTTGGACCTTCTACACGGAACGCGAATTTTATTTTGCCAGGAAATTTGAAGTCAAACTAGGAATTAACAGGAAGCTGCAAAGTTCATGGAAAACCTTGAAATCACTTATTAGGATTTCTCAACCACCTTCAACAAGAGGTTTTACCTTCTTAAGTGTTGGCTTTATGCAAAGGTCTGAAATAGAGAAACACTGAGGACTTCATCCAACACCCACCTGTGCTTTGACTCTAGAGCAGTACATCCACAAATCCAGCTGACCCTGACACTCATTTGTTCCTCCCTCCCCTCAGACCCCCTCATCTGCTGCAGTTCAAACAAGTTCTGCCTGTTTTCTAACATTTCCCACCTGTACCCTGTCACTGAAAGCTCTCTCTATATAACTTAGCTATGTAATGGTTTCTGAAATGACATTCATACTTGATATTGTCATAAGCAAATTGGGAAAATGTGAGCAAAATGTAAAATTGGTTGAAATGTTCCCTGGGAGAATCAATGGTTTGCTGTCAAAACAGCAGTGTGTTTCAGAGTAGATTCCACAGGGACTTGAGCCGAGCCTACACTGTTCAATATTTTCATTAACAAGTGGATGAAGGACTAGAGGATATCCTTATTAAACCTGCAAATGACACCAAGATGGGGGAAAGAAGACGGGGGTGGTCAGATCACTGCGTGATGGGATCAGAACTGAGCAACGATGAGCTGGAGAAGTGATGTGACAAAACAACTGCAATTGAATAAGAGAAGTCACTTTATTAGGCAGGGAGAATTAAATGCAGAACAGCAAACCCACCCCACAGCAGTTCTGCAGAAAAAGAAGCAATGCTTTAGCAGATCACAATCCAAGGAGAAGTAAAAGATCAATCAAAAAGATTGTAAGAAGCCAAGTGCTGTAATGGGATAAATACCCAGTTCTGAGGCTCAGAGTAACCCATCTACTTCAGCCTGGTATCAGAAAGCCTTCACTACAACACTGCCTGTACCCATCTCTCTTCAAGGAAGAGCTGGACCACCTGGAAAGAGTACAAAGGACACAGGAATCTGGAAATGGGAACTACCACAGCAGACAGAGACAAGGAAGACATTCAGTCTTGAAGACACTGGGTACACGAAGCAAGAAAAAAAAAAAAAACACAGAGGAAAAGGAGGAAATCATTTGCTCCATCCCACAGTAAGTAAGACAGGACTTGCTGGGTTTAAGAGCAGTCAGGGAGATTGAGATCTACATTTCTAACACTAAGGATGATTATCTGCAAACATGATACAGGTTTGGTGATCTTGTCTCAGGGCAAGAGGATGGAGTAGATGACCTCTCAAGAACCTTAAGAACATCATTTTCTACCACGCTACATGTAAAATGGAGCTCCAAATGCATCTTACTCAGTTCTCCTTCCCTCAGCCATGACAAAGAGATCATTTTTCTCCCAGGTTGATAGTCCCAGCACTCCCTCCAGCTTCAGCTGGTTTTTAAATAAGTTTCAGATGTGGTCTTTCTTCACCAGCCCCACTTGTCCAGACCCTCCCCATCTTGTTCTTGATTAATGTCGAGCTGGAATTGTATCAATCCTGAGTGACATTTTATCCCTTCACCACAACAGTGATTCCTCTGTGTAAGCCCAACACAGCCCACCCTGCGGCAGAACTTCTGAGCAGCAAAGAGTCCAAGCCCAACTCTATTGACACAACTCTGTATTCACAAATTTAACTTTTCTCTTAAGAGCTGGAGAAGCTCCTAATAAAAACACAGATCCTTGCATGCTTCAGAGCTCACACATGAGATTTTGTTTCCCTTTCTGGAACAGCATCTACATTTTTTTCTTTTAAATCTGTCAGCAGAGAGGGTGACAAATACTTCTTTTGAGAGAAAGATACAAAACCTGTTTTGGGTGACTCAACATGTATTTTTAAAAGTTTTCTTCAATCCCATTCTACATTATTCAGGTTGGTTTCACATGCAGCAGTCTTGTGAGGAATACTTACACTTTTACAGCTTTAGTATTTTCCTTGCTGCTTTCCTCCATGTTAGCACTGATTATAATTTTAATTTCAAATTCACAATTAATTAGCTGTGCCATTAAAAATGGTACAGCTAATTAGGTTGATAGGTTGTCATCAACAATAGATTGATAATCCAAAGCAAATATGATGCTCTTCCACTGCAAGCCAAGCTCTCTCATGTTTATTGAAGGCTCTGAGTGCACACACATGGGGTTTGCCTTCATCTAATTGATGAGCAGAAATTGGACCATATACATCAGGCCTCAAACTCGGCAGTTTGCTAGGAATGAGGATTCTGGGTAATGGAACAGTTAAATTAGCAGAGCTGCATTCCTTCAGGACGTGAACTGATAACAGATGGTAACTTTCAAGACTTAACAATTCATCTGTTTTCTTTCAAGCGATAGCTCTCCAACGTGAAGGGATGTGAAGGCACATTTATGAATTCATGTAACTAAAATACCAGTATTAATCATGTTACATCCCTCCACACATAGGCTTGTCCAAATACTCACCCCCTGTAAAGCAACAAATAAATAAATGAATACATCTAGCTAAAAGCTGCTCCCTAAATTACATCTGTCCTGAAGCCGCTGACATCTCAGCACAGGTGATTTCCTTTAACATGTCATCACACATTTAACTTTGAACTCAAGACTCCTGTAAATTTAATTCCCACCCCCAGAGCATGACAATACACTGACATTAGAAAGCCAACTTGTCTTTTATAAAAGGAAAATAATGGAGCTATTAGAAGTTTTTAATCACTCGTATTAATAGCATTAAGAAACAACAGCACTAAGAACTGCCTAAAAAGGACGGGAGGGAGATAAGAGCCATTGCTGAGACAAATTAGCTTGTGCAGGAAATTACTACTGTAAAATTTAAGTGAGAGGGCAGCTCTGAATAAAGACAGGGATTCTCAGCAAGCACTTAGTTAGAAACGTCTGCAGAGTCTTTTCAGGTTTCTGATATAAGACTTTCTTACACAGAGTGTTCAGGCCTCTTCAGAGATAGAGAATTCCCACCTCGTGTTCCTCCCAGAGTATCTAAAAATATCTGAACTCCACTAATTTTATAGAGACCCACTAGGGAAAAATCTTAAGTTCTATCCCCCCAACAGGACATGAGAACCCCACAAACACAATCAGCATCTACACCTCAGGAGCCAGTCACGGGCATCTGTTCCCTCCTTCACCTCTGCTCTCACCCTCCAAACCCTTCCTCAGTGTTGCTCCAGGCAATGAACCCCATCAGTATCTACACAATAAAGGACTCAGAGAAGACAGGAAACAGCTTAAAGTTAAATTACCCAAACCCAATACTATTATCACTGCAAGTATTAGTGGGAAATTTCAAGCATATAATAACAGATTAAATAACTTCATACAGAGTCACAGAAGTCTGGGCAGAACCAGGAACTGAATCCTTCAATTTTTAGCTGACTGTGTGCATTTAAACTCATTAGATAATGTTTTACACACAGTTTTCATATGAAAAAAACTTTTTTTTAAAAATGATCTACAAATGGTGCAGCAATCACACCAGATATGTTCCTTTTTCTTCCTTCCACAGACCACTTGCAGGTGTGGACTGAACAGTAAATATTCTTTACAACAGAAACCCAATCATTAAACCATTTCACACCAACAGATAAATACGAAAATTCACAGTACATTCATAAGTAACTGAAAATTGGGATAATCTCAGTATCCACTGGTTTACTGTATACAAGAGCCTGACATCTCCTTCAAGCCTTAAACACTGATGGATCTACAGGTACAGCCCACTCTTCAGCTGGGGCTTGAGGAGAGTTAATCACAGAGTAAATGTTTCCAGTTTCAAAAACATACATGGTTGGGAAGTGTAAAGAGATCCCTCATATATCCATCACTTCCATCCTGGATTGTTTCTAAAGAAATCTATGCAGCAGCACACAGATTGTATCACACTTGGAACATGTGCTGTACCTGTGGTCTCTGCACACAAGGCAGATGTTTGTGGAGTTTCAGGGTCTCCCACGGTACAGTCAGCACTGCCCTCCCACCCAGGGCAGCTGGGAATCCAAAGCATTTGTGCTGCATCAGGTACAACCTCTTTTTCCACTTCAACGTTTGAGCCAGAAAAAATAGGTAAGGACTCTGGCTGTTTGTTTTTCTGGTCTGGAAATTGCCACTGTGTGTTTGTGGATCAATGTCTTAACATGTGGACAGAGGGATCAATGTGTGCAGGACACATCTGACCCACTGGGTGTGCAGGCCGCCTGCACGTGTGCCCGAGATCAATGACCCGGGAATGCCTCAGGCCTGGAGAGCGAACACACACCACGGCACCTCGCTGGGTCCAGCAGCCTGGACACACCACAGTCGCTATACATATGCACATTTTCCTTCTGGAAACCAGAAATACAGCTTCTCCAGGTATTTTGTGCGTGTTCTGGGGTGGATGCAGGGCGAGCAGGCTGTTATTTAACTCCTCTCAGAGGTGCCTATGAAAGCGCGGTGTCGACCGCTCGCAGACGACGAGTCTGCTGGTGGGGCGTGAGGTGTAATGTTTACTGACACTGGCTGTGCTGCTGGAATCGTGGGACTGGGCACACATGTCACATTGCCTACAGTCCTGTGTAAACACAAAGCCTCGGCTCTCCTGTCATGCACATTTATGGTACCAAATGAAATGTTTTATGTGCAATACTAAAATAGTAACAATTTTGCAGGCAGCCGGTGAAAAGCCTCTGTAGTTTTGGCATAACCCCTCCAGTTCACATTGTATCTCAAAAGAAGACTTAATATGTTTATACTACAGCTCTAAAGATAGCGATCTCAACAATCATTTCAAATCAGTCAGCATGAAAAACTGAAGCCGAGCCAACAGAGTGTCCAACACGGACCAGCTTCCCCACTCCCGGGCAGTGTGGATATATTCCAAGATTCAGGGAGCATCACCCCAAGAAACTGTGCACGGAGCCAACTCCATGAAAGCTAAACCTGAAACATTTTGGCCTCAGATGTCAAAGTGTGAATCCTTATCGGGATAATTAAAGATCATTTACATTTCACAAAATTAACTTTGAGAACTGATGCTTTGAGCAAGGAAGGTTATTAAAAACATGCAAAAAACCAGAGGGATATCGTTACCAATTTAGCAGGCTGTACCTAAAAAAATCCACAGATTTTTCAACCATAAAAACCTGTTTGGGGTTCTACATCCTACTTTGGATGCAGTTCCCAGTACTGCAAAGACAAGCAGTCCTATGGAAATGTCACTCTTCTGCTTCAGAGTCTGCATATATATCTGTGGGGGGTGGTGGAAGAAAATACACTGAATTTAAAAATTCTATTTCAGTTCTTTTTTTACATGCTCTTAAATCTAAGCACAACGTTTCATATGCAATAGTGTTTTTCTGAATGAGCTTCCCAATGACGGCCTATTTATTGCAAGGTTTTTCTTTTGAACTAAGAATTTGTCTACCTGACAGCCAAACCTGGAGAATCTGAAGCAAACCCTTCATTTCAGATTCAACACCGAATCTGAAGCAAACTCTTCATTAGCTCAGCTGAAGCTGAACAGATTTTTTATGTCTCCAGTGCCATCGTGCATTAATGCCACATATGAAAAACAGGATTTAAGTTATTCAGAAACATGGAGAAAGCAGTCCTAGCAGTTTAGAGAGCTTCCCCTATTCTGATTCCTCAGGAAAATTTCCTTCATGGAACCAAAGTAAAATTCGATGGGGATTTAGCAATCATTTCACTGCAGCCAAGAACGACCAAACAACAAACTGAGTTCGGTTTGTTTTGCCCATTCTGAGAACAGCCCTTTGGTGAGCGGGCAGAGCTGCCAATGCCGGGGCATTCCCGAGGAAGCTCTTCCCAGGATTCCAGCACCTGCCCATGTTTCCAGCCCGGTGTCAGGCCGGGTTGTTGTCGCAGTGACAGCTCTGGTGATCGGGCTGTCACCATAGCAACTTTCACCAAGAACTCACAATGCACCCAAACGAACTCCGAGCTAAATTAACTTATTGCATGTCACCAGTGAGAAATGACTGTTCAGAGGTAATTTTCTGTACTAATATGTAATAGAGTTAACTCTCTAAATTGAATTAAATTAATTAAATGCCACTCCCAGTAAATCAGATTCTATTACATGAATGTTAAAAGAAATTAAAGATGTTTTAATAAAGATTACTAATAATAACTTAATATTATTACTTCATTTTAATTCAAAAATTCTGCTCAGTTTATTTTAGACACATGTCTTCCCCTCACTAGGAAGGAATACCTAATTACTCCACATGCATTACACACAGTTACTTCACAGAAATGTGCTTAGACTGAGCTAAAAGAAGTAACACCAGCATTTTAAGGAGAAATACAGCTTGGCTTAATACGTGTCATCCTAAAATTCTTCCTCCCCAAATACTCTGGGTAAATTCCCACATCTCTAATGACTGTGTCCAGTTTTTAAAGAATTTTATTTCTGCTTTTTGCAGAAAGAAAGGAAAATGTTTTGCAGTAAGTCCAACAGTAAACAAAGAGGAAAACACCATGTCTGTCTAGGCAAGGTACAAAAAAAAAGAGCTCTTTAATGGCTTTACAGATCTACTAACAAAGCATTAGTACGTTTGATTTTTTTAAAGTAGTTTCTTGCACGTTGGAGTAGGATAGTCATGGGAGGCAAAGCCAAGATGCTCCCAGTTCCTCACATAAATAAAACGTTCTTGTAACTGCCAGCTGGTGGTGTTGATGCTGTCCCTATGACCCTGACTTTAACCTGAATTACAGACTCATCGAGACACTTTCGGCAAAAGCAGGCCCTCTCTTACACTGGTCACTTTTCAGAAATTCAAACCACATTAGTTCTGTAGTTTTCAGAAAGAAACTCTGTTTGTGCTGAGAAGGGAGCTGGTGACAGCAGAGGGAGCACACGGCACTGCCACATCGGCCACAGCGATGACAGTGACGTCAGTTCTGTGGAACACCCAGAAGAAAGGCAGCACTTCCATTCAAGTAATATGGTAAATAAGGATTAAAATGTCCTCTGCATTTCAAGCAAATGTGAAAAGCAAGGGTGCAATAACACAGCGACAACCCTGGGGGTGGAACAAGCTGAGCTTCAACATCCCTTCTACATCCCAGGTATCTGTAAAACGGGATTATGGATCTAAGTGTTCATTGCTGCTGTGCATCCCAGTTCAGGGACAGGTAACTGAAGCAGAATAAGCAGCAGAATTGCTATGGAACAGCCCAGATTAGAGAGCTGTGCCATGGGGTGAGCTTGACAGGCACAGAAAATAACCTCTCGTTTTACTTGTGAAAAGCAGTAGATTATCCTTACACAGGTTAACTCAAAGTTATTTAATAATCCTTCAATTAGCATGCTAGTTTTGGCTGAGACAGAGTTAATTTTTGGCTGGGATAGAGCTGATTTTTTTCACAGTAGCTGGCATGGGGCTGTGGTTTGGATTTTTGCTGTAAGCAGTGCTGATAACCCAGGTGTTTTCGTTATTGCTGAGCAGGGCTCACAGACAGCCAAGACCTTTCCTGCTCCCGACTGCACAGCGACAGCAAGGAGAATTGGGGGGGAAAAGGAGCTGAGAGGGGACACAGCCAGGATAGCTGACCCCAACTGACCTGAGGGATATTCCATACCAGATGGCATCGTGCTCAGCACATAAAGCTGGGGAAGAAGAAGAAAGAGGGGGACATTTGCAGCAACGGTGTTTGTTTTCCCGAGTCGCTGTTATGTGTGATGGAGCCCTGCTGTCCTGGGGATGGCTGAACACCTGCCTGCCATGGCAAGTGGGGAATGAATTCCTTGGTTTGCTTTGCCTGTGTGTGTGACTTTTGCTCTACTTAAACTGTCTTTATTTCAACCCACGAGTTTTCTCACTTTTGCTCTTCCAGTTCTCTCCACATCCCGCTGGGGGAGGGTGAGCAAGCGGCTGCTTGGGGCTGAGCTGCTGCTGGGGTTAAACCACAACATGCAGATATGGCATTTAAAAAATAACTCTGGACGAACTGGAAGGCCTTCCAAAGGAGACAAACATAAATAATTACGGTTTGAAAAACAGCTTGAAAACACTAGCACAAGGTAAAACTGAATGGGCTGTTAAGTGAAAAACAGGACACACAAAAAGGCCCCTGCAGAGGAGGGGAAATCTGCCCTCCACATACTGGGCAAAGTAGCCAAGAAAGAATGGGCTGAAGTTCTAGGAAAGACTGTTCAGGCCTGTACAAAGATGACTTTCCAATAATAATCAAAACATCTTTCAAGAACTTTTGCTGGGCCTGTCAGAATGGGCAGAGGGTTATGACAATCCCTTCTTGCTCATCTAAAGGGATATATATAGTCCTATGATAACAAGACCTCAGTGTGCCATTTGAATTTTAAATGGAGTTGAGGAATCAGTTCTGCAGCTCAGTAACTTGTGTGCTTTAAAGCAGAAGCTCATGAGAGCCTGTCTGGCCTTGGAAAGGTGAAAAGTCTGGCTCCACAGACTGCTGAAAAAAAGACAGCAACAGCAGCCAAATCAGGAATGATGCCAGAAACGTTAAAGGAATCCTGAAAACAGGAGGACAGATCTCCAGGAGACTATGATAACACAGAAAACTCCTTCTGTTAACACGGGAAGAGGCAACTGAGGGCCTGAATCCGGCCTCAAGTTCAGCTGTTCCCCTTGGGCAAAGAGTAGTAACAGTTGACACGCTCAGGGCAGCTGAGGAGCATCCGAAGCATTCAGTGGTGGTGTTAAATGCAGTCCCACAAGACAGCTTAGCATGAGCCACTGCTGCCATCCCACAACGCCAGGGCAGGATGCCTACAGGGAAAAATCACCTCCTCTCGAGGTGATCTTGGACCTACAATCCACCTCATGAACAAACCACCTCTCTGGATGCTAATGCACACTGCACTGCCTGAGCCAGGTCAGGAATAACCTGAAGGATCGCATGCACAGTGCACACCTGACCACGAGTCTGAGCTGGTTAAACACACTTTTTAAGTAGCCCTGTAGGATTTGTAAAGTATGGGCTACAATCTTTAAAAACTCAGGAAAAACACTGAAATTATCTAGCAGAACACAGTGAAGTCTGGGTTCTCAGAGTAGAGGAATGTCAACACCAGAACACAAGGTCCCTCAGGCCAAAGGCTTCACACACAGTGTAAAAGCATCAAACCCATGTTTTCATTCCCTTTATTTTCTCAAGATAACCCTCTTCAGCACTTGTACAGTAACTAACCCTCAAGAGCATGGACTAGAGTTACAGTTCAAAGCTGATTTCATCCTTCCCAAGGAAGGCATCGAGAAACGTTAAGAGACCCAGCACATATCTCAAAACAACCATTACCAAAGTGAGCTAATACATTCCCTGATGAACCTCTCTTCCAGCTTACAGTTTGCAGATCTTATCAACATTATATTTATATGCGTTACAAGCCTCCTCCAGGTAGCAAGATGATAATCTAATAATGGAAAGTGGTCAGCACGCTGCAGATAAATCAAAGCTCATAGGTCATTTTTTCACAGGAAACTGTGAGCTGCCTTCTCAATGAAAACCCGAGTGAGCCAGGCCTCAAGGAAGACAAGAAACTGCCTTCATGGACATATTTCTTTAAAAGAAGAGTAAAAGTGAACCACAGACTTCAGTTTAGAAAGTAAAGAGAAGAGCACACTGATAAACACATAAACTGTGTTGTAAAGCCACTCCCAAGAAAACAAATCTCAGGTTTTGCTGGGTGGGTTAAGAAAGTGAAGAGATGTAGGGTGGGTGTCTGTTAGGATCAGCAGATACAGCAGTGGCATGTTAAAATGGAAAAATACATGTGGGCTCTAGTACTGGGGCATATACGATCTGATGGACAATAAGTGTCAGACAACACTATTTACAACTGGAAAACAGTTATAAGCAGACTGACAGAAGAACAGAATATATACCAATGCCTGAGCTGCTGTGATGCCAGAAGTGCAACAGTCTGATGTTTCACAAACACACTGCCCTGAGGAATGCCCAGCACTGCAAAAGCAGCACAGCACTGGGGATGAAAGAGCCCACTGTGGGCAGATAAATAACCATAACCCAGCGTGCAGTCTGACCCTAACCACTGTTAGCACTGTGTAGCTGTGCTAGAATTTAAATTCTAGAATATCCAGTTGTCAACAATCGTATTGTTGGTTTTGTTGTTCAGAAAGCAAACCAGGGATTTATTTGAGAGAGCTTCCCACCAAAGAGCACCCTGACAATTAGGTCTAGATGAGAAAAGCCAAACTGGTGTTACCTAATCTGTGCTTGCTCTCTCTTCACAGAGTATTCGTGTCGAGATAATATCCCAGGCTTGAAGTGTATTTGACAATGGACAGTGTAAAGGGAAATCTGATGAAAGCATGTTAGTCCTACTGCCTTCAAGCAGGTTATCAATCCTTACAACATTTAGAGCATTTGAAAAACGTTTTTAATTAACTGTGTCTGGTGTTGGAAAGCTCCCATATTCATCTAGTTTTAGAACTAACTATATACAGGTCAGGCTGCTGCCATCCTCAATCTGATAAACCCAGATCATCTCCTAATTGAGGAAACTGAGAAAAGGCAAAGCACGTGGAAGACCAGAGCAATATTCTGCCTGTATTTATATTATAAGAACATGCCTACATTTGCATGATGGTAAACTACCACAGACCACCTCTAAGGAGAATAAAAGCTACTTGAGGAGCACTAGGAATATCTGACTTGAGCTCTTACCTACTTCTGTATTCTCAGATGGGCAATGTGCAAAGCTCACCATGCAAGCACTGACCAGGACTGGAGGTGCTTTACTGGCCCAGCAGGAAGGAAGCAGCTGCAACTCCAGGAAAAGACACCGAAGCACCTCTTTGGGGGCAGGTGTCCTGTAAATCCAGCTCAGGACAGGAGCACATTAGGAAGAATGTATCTCTTGGGTTCTCCTTATTTTCAAACAACCCTGGAGAATTTTGTGTTTGTTTTTCTTTTTTTTTTTCTAAAAACCTGAACTAATTGCTTTGGTGCTTCGTTGTCTGAACAGAGGATTTATTTCAAAGCTAAAAAATCTAAAGCTTCACAGGAGCTACAGAAGACTTAAACCTTCAGAGCTGCCAGTACTTGGTTACAGGGCCCTGGGTTTGTCCAGCCCTGACAAACCCCCCTCTCCTGCAAAAAGGCACCAATTCTCAAAGCAGATCTCTAGCTGGACACCTTTGAAGACCAACACAGGAAGTGCTACAATTCCAAATGTAGTTTACCACAGGTTATCCATACATTTACTCATTACCTTAAATTTTTTTCCTTCACTTCATAATGGCAATGCTGAAGACATTCATAATGTTGCTTACATTTGTGAGAGCAAAAACCCCATTAAATACCATTGAACTACTGCCACCACTAGAAACTCAGTGGTTTGTCACAGCCATCCCAACTCAAAAAGATAAGCAGGAAACCAAAGTTTTTTCCGGTACCAGTTAACTCCAAGCCTCCCAGCTCATCCTTCTTGCTTTGTCTCCTTGACTGTGCAAATTGCTCCTCCTGCCTGCTCTAATCTTTTGCATTTTCTACTCCTTTTCACCCAGTATTAAGGCACAGACTCACAAATTACCTCCATACTCTGTTCTTTGCAGGTTGTAAAATGGTAATTACGCCTCTATCAGAGAAGTTGATATCTCAGTCGGTTTTATGAACAAACTCATGTTTGTTTAAAGATACTTATAACAGCAAAACATCACCATGATAATGTTTATCAAAAAGAAAACATTTTTCTGTTATTAAGCCTTAACGTATGGCCACAGGTTATCATTAAGTTATCAAGTGACTGCATATTAAGATCTAATTGAAGAACTTATTGCAGTGCTCCCCCTCCTTCTGCAATGATGATTTATGGCACATTTTGTCACTACAATGTGCAGCAGTTCAGTACAAACACAGCACTTAACTCACAAGATGGCAGAGGCAGATATTCAAGCATAAGCTATAAATACTCAAATGAGTCAGAGGTTGTAAATCTGTTGTAAATCATACCTGATTTGTAGCCTGGAACACATTTTCTAATCTTACGGAAAAAGCCTCTGCTGGTTCCTACAATAATATGACACAAACCAGAAAAACTCAAGACTTTTCTAAAAAGACTGATTGTGTTACAAACATAATTCCACTTAAAATACCAACGAGATGCTCTAAAAAGTTTCATTTTCCCTTTTTTTCTATGGAACTACCATTAAACATCAGTCACGTCCACCACAGCCAGAAAGAGCACATTATCAGTGTACACAAACTGCATTTCTGTATGAGCAGAATGGAGGTTACAGGAAGGTGATTCACATCCAAATGAGCCCAACAGAGAACATTCTAACAGCCCATTTGGGCAGGGTAAGTAAAGAATCAATTTAAAACTTTGCAACCATCTACATGGCTAATTTGGAAATGGAAATGTTTGGCTTTTAAGACAGGTATGCCACTATTCCTGTCATTTAAATAGAAATGCCAGAGCAGGGGATGGGATTTCAGATATATTCACCCATTCTTTTTTCCCTTTAACTCCCCTTTGTAATACAGTTGACCATGTTCCCCCAGGTAAAATATACAGCACTGTCTGTGGGATAAAAAATGCCATGCAAATTTTAAGACTAACCTGAAGAAAGTATGCCAACGTTTGCGACACCACAATGGTTTACACCAAGCAACCACATACTGCTAAGTGCTCTCTGTTCTTTTAAGTCCCTCAAAATATAATATATTAAAGCCTAAGCCTTGGTAGAATAATCTCCCAGTCTGCAGACAACCTTCCTGATTAAAATCATGACACGGTGAAGGGTCCCAAGACACATGGCCCAGGCAGCCTGGGGGATGGGAAAGCTCCAGAACAGACCATGGATGGAAGGAAACAATGCTCAGGATTCACTGTACCCCTTTAACAGAGCCTGGGCAATGCTGGGTGAGCTGCTGAATCCCAGGATTACTGCAGCTACTCCAGCTTCTGCAATCCTGCTGCACAAGCAGTGAGCTGAAGTTCCCATTTTCCCCTTGGAAAACCCAAATCTCTCTACCTGGTCCCATGCCATGACCATGCCAAAGACTGACCTACAAGGATCATGAAGGTCCAAGAGGCAGAGAGTGGCCATCTCTGTTTTACAGAAATATTGTCCAGATTAAGATTTCTAATCAAATATTTGTCTCCTACGTTAAACTAGAAGTGGTATAGACTTAACTCTCTGTTTGCAGATATAACACTTACCTTTACTACAGGTAATGCTGCAGACCTGGACAGACACTTCACCTTTCAATTACCGTGGTGGATGCTTGAGTAACAACCCACTTAAACTATTTTATACCAGCACTGCAACTTTGCCTTAGACAAAGTGTATTCAGCTGAGGTGTGAGTAAAGCAGCCAAGGAGCTGATCACCTGTGTGCTGACCACACCTGCAGCAGGATGAGAAGCAGGCAGCAAAACACACTGACCTCATACTATTTATCACAGGCACAGCTCCCCTGAAGTCCCCTGTAGTTATTAAAAATCGCCATTTCCCATACTGGTGACTATTTACCATACAGAACAGAACTCTTACTGGTACTTACAGCTGAATGTTTTCATTACAAAAGCCTTTATACACAAAGTTTCTTTATCAAGTGCATTTAAACTGGAAAGAGTTTACACATGTAAAATAAACACTAATAGCCCGTGCTCAATAGTCCTGTCCTCAAAAAAATTACCATAAAAGAACAGTAATGTGGATGTGCAATAAAAACCTGCTCATTTCCCACCTCATCTAATTCTGCAACGCTCCTCTCCAGCTGAACAGGAAGACTACTTTCATTTGTTCTCAAGTAATTGAGAAACATTTCAGCTACTTATCAGCTCCTCAATCTTTCTTCCTTTCACACATTCCCTAGAATTGTTGCCAAGAGGGTATTTATAAAAGATTCAGCCTCACAAAAATACTTTGGCAAACAACGTTGCAGGAAAAAAAAAAAAAACAAACAGAAAATGAAGGAGCTGTTATGTAGAGAAGATTTAAAGGGCTGGATCGTTGTTTAAACAACAAAAAATGATTTAAGTTGTTTAAATAGATGCAAGAGCTGTGTGAGGGAGCACTTCCTACCCCTGGACCAGTAACTCCAGCAGCAGCCACATACCTTTCCTCTGTGGGTGGAAATGTGTGTTTATTTTGGAAAGGGATTTTGCTCCACATCACAAATGGAAACATTCAGCTCGGGCTGAGGCCTCAGGGCAATACTGAACTGACAACACACCACATACACACACCCACAGGAAACCTCCTTCCTCCTTACTAGTTTCTCTTTCCTGAGGCCTCACCAGAGACTGAACATGCAAGAGCCTCATCTCAGCTTGGAGGATCAGAGCTCCGTGTACAAAGCAATCGAGTTCATTATTACACGGGATGCATCTCCACATCTTCCTTTGTGCTAGCCAAATAAATGAAAATCTTATTATTACTTACTAGTAATTAAATTATCAATCTTACTACCGATTAAAAAGAATTAAAAAGCACCTTGATCACAGCATAGGCTTCCAGCACACCCCCAAAGGGTAAACTCTCCCTCCCTATCAACTCCCAAGCTCAGCCCTTCCAACCCACTTCAACAGTGTCTTTTCCTTCACAAACACTGCTGAGAGCAAACAAGGAACAGTATAAACACATTGTCTCCAATCAGCTGAAAAACAAACTGAAAAACCCTTCCATATCCCATTTCCAGTTGTGTGGTTTATTTCCTCCAACTGGTGCAAGCATTTCTCACTGCTATGGCCACCCAGTTGCAGAACTGAACGACACGTGCAGAAAATGAAGCAATTTTCTTTCCAGTTACCACAAGCAGCTACAGAAAGTCATATTTATATGTCCCCTACCAAAATCTACATTTTGCAAAATGTCCGTTCCAGCCCAGTTTTAATCTCTGATTTAATACCTCCTGCCCACTGGCATGTGGTACCTGCCGCAGTCCACTCAGTGTTACTGCGTCGTCCTGTCTTTACAACTAATTTAATTGCTGTGTCCCAGATAGGAAATAAATTAATTAAATTCAGTGATAATCCCTGTGGTTGCCTTTTAGTTGTAGTAGCGCATTTGTCACTCAACCTTGAAATTGTATCCAAATAAAACAGTTGGTGCAGCACTGCAATAAAGTTTACAGTCAACTTCGAATATCTGAGGAAAAAAGGTTCTGTCAACCTTTTCCTCTCTTTAATTTTGTATTAATATTTCCCATATTTTAAGAAACTCCTGTTACCCATCATAAGCTTGTGCACATCCCTCCTACAGATAAAGGTAAGGAGCTGTACCATAAAGTGGAAAAGCATTCCCACAGAGCAACCTTAAAAGAAAGGAGTAGTTGCCAGACAAAGGAAATTCAAAGAAGGGTCACTTAAAGGACTGCAAATAACCCCTGGCCATTGCCCTGAGTACTAACAGGAGGTTTTGTTTCTCTGCAGGGCAGGTCAACTCCTCCCAAGGAGGCTGAACTACAAAAAGGTGCATCACTGCTTCTGACAGATGAAACAAGAAATGCCCGAACTACTTAATCTCTAAGATAACTACTTTTATTCACTGTTGTCCTCTTCCCAATTAATATTTTATAGCAGTAGCACAGGATGACTAAATACAAGGAGAGTGGACCAAAAATATTTGAAAGAAACAAACTCCCAAACATACCTGGAAAACCGAAGTTATTACCTAAAAACTTAAACTTGGCAGTTTCAAGCAATTAAAAGCAAAGCTGTCACAACAGAGACAGAAATAGTAACATCCCACAGAGGCAAAGCAGAAGGCGCTGAGTCTCACTAGTAACAGAAATGAAGAGCCACTGCATTAGCACGTGAAAATGAATGTAGTTACTCTGACAGCAAAAACATCTGCCACTGAATTGTGATATTAAAAAGTCATTATAATCCATTATAGAACAGAGAAATCTTTTCACACAGAAATGAGCTGATACAGAGAACACAACATGCAATACTGCAGAAACAGAAACATTATATTTAGCTAGAAATCACTCTCATGCATCTTAATTCCAAAGTTTTTTTATGTACTTAAGATTCGGTGGGATTTAGCTACTTCTGCTGCCTTCTGAAAGCAAAATCCACTGTTATAAACTGGATGATATCTCACAGGGCAGATGCAACAGAATTCAAACTAAAACTTCCTGAATTCACACTTTCTACATAGGAACAACTTGAAAAGGAAATGACAGAGGTTCAATAAATTACTTGTTACAGTGTCTTCATCACATAGTCAGGTCTTTACTTCTCTGAAATCAGTATTACTGAGGCAATACTTAATTTCCGCTGTATAAATACATAGAAAGTGTTTGAAACATAAGTTGTCTTGTCAATCCCGTATGTTAGGCTTGGCTCTTCTCTAATTCTCAGTCTTTGGGAATCTGGGAAGCTCCATTTGCCTGTCACCTAATTACCCAGCAATAAATAACAGTGCATATTAGCTGGTTCAGAAACGTTCCCCAGCCTGAGTTTTGTGTGCTGCCACGTAAACCAAGGGACAGACCAGACAAAAAGATTTCTCCCAGAGCACCTGGGAGCTCAGTGCCCTCAAAGGGGAATCCATTCCTTATCTCTGCTGCCTCCTGGACTGTGCTGCAAACCAGCCCCAGTCTCTTCCCAAGCACAAAACCCACCCAAGAAAGAAAAACAGGCAGTGGGGGGAATACTTTCTGGTAAGTTCAATGAACTGCGTCTGCACACTAAATTGAGCTGAATCGTGCATGCAGGGCCAGAGTGGCCATTAGTTGTCTTTGAAACAGATAAATAACTAACAACTAAATGGAGAACTACATCTGTCCTGAGATCAGAGAAAAGAGAGGACAACTGCTGCTATAGGACAAAAAGCTGCTATAGGATACACAGCAATCTAAGCAAAAGCTTAGGCTGAGAAACCCAACATATAGTCAGATCCTCCAACAAAACCTTAGGAACAGAACTATCCTAGTAAGATATACTCTCCCCAGTAAACAGACACAAGGAATGAAAAGTACAAGCATTTCTTTTTTAAACAAGCTCATAAAAATATCAAATGGTTCACAAAGAATTAACATTAATTTACCTTTGGTTTTTTGTTCAGCAGCCTGAAAGAAGAAAAGAACAAAACAAATCAACTGTTTGTCAATATTCAAAATTATACCTAATAGTTATAGGGCTGCAGGCCCAACTTTGTGCAGGAAGTTCTTACATAAATCAGGCATTGGTTCCAGTTAAGAACTAGAGAATGTTAGTTTAACTCCATTTTTTAGGAATGTAAGAATGGCTCTGTTTGATGCCAAAAGCAGATGCCAAAGAGACAGTATGGCAAGGGATAGGGCATTGACCCCATCTACCCATCTGTTGTTCTCTCTCTTGAGAAACAGAGGCTTTCTGAACCAAGCACTATGTCTGTGAACTTTTTAACACTCAGCAGAATTAACTTCTGTGAACTTGTCCACTATCCCTTTGAATCCACACACACTACTGGCTTCGACACAAAACCTGTTAAGTTTTTATCTGTTTGGAACCTACCCACTTTTTTTATGATGTTTAATTTTTATACTAGAAAAGACAATGATCAATTCTTTTCTAAAATTAAAACTATCAGCATAATCCATCAACACCTGCCTGTTACTCTTAAGAGTAAAGGGATCATTTACAACAGGAACAGGAACAAACCTTTTTCTGAGCACCTTCCTTCTTTTTCTTTTCTTCCTGCTTTTTCTTTTTCTTTTCTTCCATCAAATGTTCCTCTTCTTGTGTTTCTTGTTCTTTCTCCCTGATAAGAACAAAGGTTGGGAAGAGATTTACAATAAGACCAAGTTTATCTAGAAAGGTAAACAAGCTGTACTTCTATTGCCAACTTTCCACATCTCATGTCTGATAGAAGCTGCTTCTAATGCTGCAATGAAAGTACTAAAAAAAAAAAAAAAAAAAAGCTGTTCCAAAATTGAAACTAACAACAAATAAACCAGTAGGCAATGAAAATTCAGAAAGGATAGATTGTATTTAGAACGTCTTTCCACAGTCACTCCTTAATATCAGCATGTTCTAGGGAAAGTTTAGAACTGGGAAAAAAAGGAATAAACCCAAGTAATTAATAATTAGTGCAAGTTCTGTTGGCTTTCGACAGCTGTGATTCACAATATACTTTAAAGATCATGAGTGAGTACATTATTTTTGGACTACTTTTCTTTTTTTGATCAAACACGTGCTGTATTAATTTCTCATACACATCAATTTTGTTCTCTAGAACTTGTAAACTAAGACCCGGATGAATTCCAATCATCGTATTTTGTGTTCATCCTATAAGTTCCAGCTGAATAATTTGCATTAATACAAAATAGGACTGTTCCAGTAGCATCTTGATTAAAATTTAACCCGAATTGTCCCAAATCAAGAAGAAAACCTATCTGAAAGCTTCCTATGTCTGCTTTCTATGTCCATCACTGTAACGAATGGTTATAGCAGTGACCCTACCCAATAAATACCAACGCAAATAATTCATTTACTTCTCTGTAACTATTTTATCATCCTTGACAGCTCTTCAGGTCCTGATCATTTATCAGCCTTACAGATCTCCTGAGAAGGCTGATTCTGATGGGTTGAAGCCATTACTATCACTATTATTAGATTCAATGTCTTCCAATTACTCCTCAAGACCACTTTTAGCCTAATTTACTATTGCTTTACATTTAACTTGCCAAAGCCTACAGCCCATCCTGCTTTTTTTTGGTCTAGATTTTTTTCTGTTGTTGTTAAAAAAGGTTTTTTAGTAACAAAGCTCTTTGCCTAATTTTTTAATCACAACAGGTCTGTGTGTGTCTCAGCTCATTACCTGAAGGATATTTTGCACGCTGTGTTTTCAAACATTTCCCACGAAACATTTTGAATTTAAGTTTCTTTTATTTTCCTTTTAACAAGTTTGCCTATTCCAACATAGTTTAGCTTTTTATAAAGAAGGAACACTGTAATAAATTTTTTTTGAGATTTCAGTTGCTGAAGGGTGTTCTGCTTTTTGGCTTTTTCGTTTGCCTGAAAATACTCATTTTGGCCACTGAAGATGCTTTAATGCTTACACAGATACTGCACGGAGCTCAAGACCAAATCAAAAGCTGATTCCCCCTTTCCTTGTGTTACCCAAAACAATAAACACTAAGCATTTCACAGGTCTAAACTTAGGTGTAGGTGCCCTTTTAGACACTTTACAGCACCCAAACTATGTACAGAAGTGAGAGACAAGGATAAGATCCAGGGTCTGGAATAGCAGCTGGAGGTCAGGTACACCTGGGAGTGCCTGGAGCACCACTGGAGGTCAGGACATCTGAAATAGCATTAGATATCTCTGCTTCAAATACTGAATCACTTCCTGTCATGGCCAGAATTTCATCACCTGCACGACTTCTCAGCTTTATGGCAGTTCCAAAGGGCCACCTTTTAAATCTCCTACTGTAAATCACAGTTTGAGAAACATTTGCTTATAGGAGTTGCAGGTGGGTGTTTGCAACACATGTGAAATTGCACTTAAGGAAAAAACTGTACTTTTAAATGGCTTCTTCTAGGGCTCTGCAAAAAGTGATGACTTACATTGCCAAAAGAAACTGAGTTGAAACCGTAATAGATTTGCCTTTATTCCTCTAAGCTCTGGAGGAGAACTGAAGTCCCCAGGATCTCAGGAACTACAAAGAAACAACATCCAGTCCCTTCATTTTCAGTGCTCCCCTACCCAAGTCACACCAGACTCTACAAAGCCTGTGTTCCAGTGAACTCTCCCAAATTGTCAGACTATTGCCAGGGGAAGTTCAAGCCTTTGTTTTTTTTTAAAGCGGGTGAATGAAACAAGTCAGCGCAAAATGAGAAACTTTTTGGCTTCCTCTTGTTAGTACTTAAGAAAACCCACGGCATTACACTGATTCCACACCACCACAATTACACTTAAATCCCCTTCAATACTCAGGGCAGCATTTAAAAACAAAACCAAAAAAGCCCCCACAAAAACAAACCACCACCACTTTGCTTTATATGCAGAGTTTTCCTTAAGCTACAAAAGTATTTATTTTCTTGTTAGGCCTCTTTTTTTAATACCAAGTTCCTTCCATAGGATACCAGACTGGAAGGGATCTCAAGGATTATTTGGTCCAACCTTTCTCAGCCAAAGCAGCAAAATCTTACGTGTCCAACACTGGGGATTGACTTTCATCACTGCCAAAGTCTCCTTCTTCACACCGGACTCCACTCTGAACTTTGGTTTCCAGGTAATACACCACCTCAGTGGACTTTCCAAATCAAAGAAGAGCAAACATTTTGCTCCACTAAAAATACAAGATGTTTTCTTACCATATTATCACATCAATTACAACAACTGAGGTAGAAGTGCCTCTCCACCCCAAGACCTGGGTTTTGGGGGTTTTTCCCTCCTGATACTAAAATAGCCTCATATTAGCTCAGAAAACGAACTATAATTTTTAATGGAGTTCAATTTTCAAAACTGATTTACATAATGACACTTCTAAATACATGTGCTTTAAATATGCTTAAAATAGAAATAAAGCTCCAAGCGGCCCCTCAGATGGCAACTCTTGCTGTCACTTCTAGTCAGAAATTAGTCATCTAAGAGCAAAACAAAAGGAAAACAATAAAAACATTTCTATATAAAGTTTGGTTACGTTGTCAGAGGCACGTGTTGCAGCTTTACTTCCTGAGAGACAGTTTAATCTTTATTACAGGAAATAGGCTAAAACATTTATGAACACAAAGCTCATGTTTTAAACCAAGAATGTCTCAGAATATCCTTGTAGGAGTTTGCCTTTTTAATATATATATGGTTTGGATGTATCAGAAGCGTGGGGGATTTTCATGAGCACAGGGTTTTACTACAGAATCAAGTGCTGTTTTCACAGGTTGCAAACAGCTTATTAAATTCAAGCCTAACCCAAGGTTATCTATAAAGTGCATGTGCTTAAGAGCTCTCAGAACAGGAAAACAAGAGGAACTGCAGGTCATAGTGAGAACAACTTGAGGACTGTGGCTCTGGTCTGTCAGTGCCTGCTGGAGAACAGCTTATTAATCCCTTTAAAACAATAACAAATCTAGGCTGATTTATTTCTTAGGTTAAGTAAGAACTTGAGTCTTCTAGTTGCTATCAGGCATTGGATTGCTTCCACAGCTGGTATTTTGAATTAGAGCCAATGTGACGTCCCAACAGCATTTTGCAGTATACCTGTCGGGATTATCCTGCTCTTAGACAAACTTCAGGTAGAGTTTAGGTGTATTATTACTCATAGTGTTTTAGAGTTCAAAAGTTCCTGCAGTAATTGAGGACAGAACAGAGAACTGTCTCTCTTGTTCCATGTGACACTGCTCCAAACCCCAACAGCTTGATGAATTTTGTTGTATCTGTAAGATGCTGACAGTTTATTTAACAATACAGGAAAACTACCTCTTCAGCCTGTACCATCTACAGGATTATTAATCTCGGCCTACAGATGCCTTTGTCTGGTTTAACTCCCATAACTTAATTCCAGAATATCTCTTGTACCTTAAATTCACATCCTGCTGGAATAACCTCCTGGACAGTTGTGAAACTTGCTATTACTGACAGAAATCCTACAAACTGCACACAACTGCTCAGTTTCCTTTTTTTGACTTCCCTCACCATAAAACAGGCCTTCCTGCATTCCTGTGAAGGTGTTTTTCATAACAGTGAGGATGTGACAAAAAAGAAATGAAAAAAAATCTTTAAACTAGAATTGTAAGGAACTGGCAAATAATCACCCAAAGGCAGCTACCGGTAGAGGCTTTTCGGAAGGAATTAATAGATCCATGAGAGAGGGTCTGGACAGCACAGACAAGGAACACAAAGTAATCCCAAGTTCACAAAATCTGGTATGACACACTTTAAAACAGAGATGAAGAAAATTACTATTTAGAAAGTTCTTCAGGATGTGGTTCTAAATGGTAAGAAGTGACCGAAACAACAAAGGGAAAAAACAGCTTGAAAAGGGATGTAAAATTGAAAGAAATAAAAAGAGCAGCAAACTCTGGAAAGGTAGGTTTCAATTCATTCAGGACAACTGAAAAATACTGTCCCACAGGAAGAGACAGGTGCTGTTTCTTGGAAATCACCAAGAATCTATACAGTGCAGATCTCCACATGTACAGGAAGAATATGACATAAAGCAAGAAGTCACCACAGCAGCAGCAGTCCTTGTTTTCATGACTTCTAGAGTGGATAAACTAAAACTCCACATTTTCCTGTTGCTGGTTTTGTCTCATCTTTACACGGCCAAGCTCTGTGACCTTTCTAGAGTAAACACTGGTGAAGGCAAGGAGCTGGTGTGACGTTGAAGTGCCAGCTTTGTTCCCTTGATATCTAGGCTCAGTCATTAATCAAGGAGAGTCAAGCTGGTCCCTAATTACAAGCTCTCCAATCACCTCAAAAAGAAAGCAGCATGCAAAACTAGGTCAAATAAATAAGAAGGAATATGAAAAAAAAACACAAACCAGCACAAACACGTGGGGACAAATTGAGGACGGCCAACAAAATATTAGCATTGTGCATATAAAGAGCAACAATAAATCAACCTTTAAGTGCTTCATTAACAAGCAAGAAGAAATATTAGTTTTGATTCTCAGTGGGAAAGGGGGACTAGTGACAGATGACCCTACGAGGGCTAAAGTGACAGTACTTTTCTTTCTGCTTTAGCCCTCTCTAAAGAGGTCAGCTGGGAACAGATGGCAAACAGCCGCCTGCACTGGTGCTGAGCCCCCAGATGACGACACTTCTCCCAGGGATTTCATGGGCTCTTCCCTGAGGAGGGAGGCTTTGCTCCAGAGGCAGCAAAGCGCCAACAACCAAGCTGCTCCTGCCCCAGCATCTCCACCATCACCACTGCCATGTTCCATTCTGGCTTCCTCCCAAAAAAAAGGGCTGGTGAACATGGCTCCAAGCAAGAAGCTCAAGATGTATTTAAGTCCCTTTTCCTAAAATTTGGGAAGAAGGAATGATCTGGCTTCTCTGGAAAACCTCATGAACCAGCAGGGAAGAAAAGGAGATGGAGCTAAACATTTTGCTACCACTCCAAATAGGAAATCAGGCCAGTAAAAGTAAGAACAGCCTAAAAAGTCCCAAGAGAAACAGGATATTCCTCCACTGGCTGGGCCTGCTGTCATTTTCCCTAGGAACAACGGTGTCTAAGACATTAAAGCATGAGCAGAAGGTGGGTAACACTGTGGAAGAGCAGCAAATGGCAAGGACTGCATATAATTTACAAGGGGAAGAGAGAAAAAAAAACATCAGCAAGAATTTGGGGAAGGTGGGACAGTCTGACTTTTTTCCTATGTCACAGTCACAGGTATTTTTGGAAAAGGATGAAAGGGAGGCAACAAAACTTATTTACTGACTTTTCAACCAATATGCAAAGTTTTGTTAATAAGAACATGGTTGCTTTACAATTTAATAGTTTCAAGAACAAGTTACATAAACTTACAATAAAACACCCATGAACCCCCTCCAACAAGGCAGGGAATCAGTGAATTTTTGTTGCAGTAGGACACATGTCCAGCAGCAAAATTTTTACTAACCACTCTGCTGCTGGAAAAATGTGTGCACTTACTTAGCTTCCAGAATATGTCAAGTCACGGGGTTGCCAAACAATTAAGGAGGGACAGTATGAAGAACAACCTGATAAACTCAAGAAAAAAAAGCAGAAAAAAAGCAGAGTAATTCAGTGAAAAAAAGTGCAGGGTACCATGTTTGGCAGGAATAATCTTATATAAATACAGCATAGGGAACAACTGGCTGAACACCAGTTTTGGGGAGGAAAAAAAGCAGGTGCTAGAGCGGATCTCGCTGCAAAGGCAAAGCCACAATGTCACAGATGGTCAGAAATTTATCAGCTGCTGTGCTGTGTCCAGTTTGGGACTATCTACAGCAACAGAAATACAGGTCAGCTGGACAGTCAAGAAAACAGCACCAAGGATCAGAGATCAAGAAAGCACAGGTTCTTGGAAAAAACTTCAGTCTTGGAGTCAATTAATCTAAAGACATGGCAACCCCACTGTTCAAATAGGTGTTAAAGACAGAGGTAGAGAAGCACAGAGTAAAATCTTTCTACTTTAGCTGTGGTAAGTAGCACTGAATTCGAATATCAACAAAGAAGATTTGGATTAGACATAAAGAAAAATCCTCCTCACCGAAGAATTTAAAAACCCCCAACATTATAAGAGATACCAAATCTCTATAAATATACAGCTGGAGGAGAAAAGAGGAAAACCACAAAGAGAAAGGAAGATTTGTTTTTATGAAGTAACACTGATGCAAGGCCACACTGACTCCTGGACACAAAGACAATCAGTCTGGAAACTGGAGGCCTCTACCCATCCACAAAGTAAAATCCTACAACATCCTTTTAAGGGAATTAATGGAGAAGATAAGCCTGTGGAGGAGTTATATCTACAAGTGTGATCACAGAGCTTGAAACTAAACCCTGTAATTTCAAAGTCTGGGTGCAAAATTTGTCCCTATGGGAAGTCCGAAACTAAGTTTGATGAGGGTTTCTGTTTGACCTCAATTTATGATTTATTAATCCCATGTTTTGGGTTTTTTCACCATCACATTACGTCGCTGTCCTGCACTCGTCCCTCCTTAATATATAATTTGCTTTAACAGCGGATTCCTTCCTCTGAAACATCAGAATATCACCCACTGCCAACAGCTCTGGGCCTGGGATTTTGATGCCCCCAGTTTCTTGTCAACTTATCTTGAAGAATCTAATGTAAAACTGATCTCTTAAACAGGGACAGCAGCCTGATTCCTGTAGGCACTTAGAAATTCCACCAAATTTAGAATTTGAGCAGGAGCAGAGTGTAGATGCCATTCAAAAAACCCTCAATAAACACAGCATCAGTTGAGAGTGTGGTGTGAAAAGCAACATATTCAATTAAAATATCTTACTAAAACTACAGGCAGGTTTTAGGTTGTCCAAAAGACTGAATTAGTAATCCTGCTCTTACAACCTGTAAAACAGAAATTCCACGATCACAAGAAAAAAGAGCATCTGTGTTCCACACCCTGTCTCCAGGCTGCATCTCCAGCAGCAGCACATGGAGTTTCTAACATGCCATTTTGGATTACTGGTTGAAGAGCAGTAGAATCCTGGCAGGACTCTGAGCAGAGCAGAGTGCCAGGTGCTGTTTGCCTGTGGGATCTGGGCTCCCCCTCGAAGTTCACCCACTGTTAACTTACTGTGACCCTACTTTATGTACATGTAGGGTAAACAACCACTGCAGCAGATTAGATTAGAACAAAAATAAAGCAGGCTGGGTAGTTATTATCATGCAATTCAAGGCACACTGACCTGGCTGTGTTTCAGCTTCTACTGGTTGACTACCAGTCGCTAGAGGAGGGGGGAAATCCCAGAGTAGAAACAGTCTGTATAAACTAAGGATGCAGATGAACTATGAGCAAGGAGTTTGAAAAGTCCATACTTAAGCACTTGCCAAGTCCCAGTGGATGTTTGTTGGGTTTGGAGTTTTTGTTTTTCATCTACAGGCTTCGCTTTGTTTCCATTTAACACTCCAGTTTCTCCTGGATTGTAGCAGACAGGGACAGTGCACTAATGAGAGTAGTGGAGTACAAATGGGAATGTTTAAGATGAAGTATGTGACATCTTCACGACTAAGTACTGCAGACCAACAGGAGTGGATCTGCAGAGCAAAACTGTTGGTGCAGAGGATTTCACTGCCACACTATCCCTGTTTCAGCTGGAGACCAGCTCCAGTCTGCTCCCATGCACACCACACTCGCAGCAGGAAAGCATTAACTGCACCCTTGGAACTCATCATCCAGTGCCATTACACTTAAAAGGAATCTAATAGCTGCACTCCAAGACACATGATGCCAGTCAAAGCACAGCAAGAGAGGACAATCAGGTTTGCTCCCAGTTCAAACCAACAGGCTCATGCAGATGATCCTACAGGGTGCAAATCTGCCATCACACAGGTACATCCCCTCTCCTGGTAAGGTGTTGCTCCACCAAGCAGGACTGTAAGTACACATACAACCTCCACCCGGGGCAACTTAAGGAGTTTGTAGGTAAATCTGGACATGGGCTAAAACACTGTACACCAAACCTCACCCTCTCACCCTTGTATACAGGTCAGACATGAACCACATCAGAATTTGCTCCCTCAGCCTGCTGACAACACCCCAGCAGACCTTAACTATCACATTGTGTGGCCCACTCAGGCTATGCAGGGTCCAAGAGAAAACAAGCACACCTCCCAAAAAAGCTTCCATTAAATTCACCACTCAAAGCAGGCTACACACAGCACAAACGTGCTATGAAAAACAGCTCTCCTCCCCCAGCAAACATGCACCAATCAGAAAATTAAACTACACACTGTGAAGAGTGCAGATAACCAGATTTACTTTCCCAGCACTGCCTCCCTCCCAGGTCTCATGATAGTTACCAGCAGTTGATCTGGCATCTGTTCCACAGCTCGTCCCCAATCTTCCTGGGACATAATGCACAAAGGAAAACAGTTTTGGAATCCAGCAGCCCAGCAAGAGTGCAGCGTGGTTGTCTCTCCAGATACTGTTGGTTATCTTGGTTTCTGCAAATACTTCAGTAGATGAGAGTCCTGTGCCAAGAGAGGCAAAGCCCCACACTGACCGACTGCCCAACTGAGTTATCTCCCCTTAACTGACCCAGAAACAACCTATGGACAAGTTTCTGTCCTAAATTATTAGGATGAACTCGAAGGAGATTTCAGAGAAGCACTGCTTCCTGGGGCAGCTGCACGGGGATACTGCAATGTAGGAGCTGGGAAACAGGAACAGGAGCAGCAGCTCCACAGGATGTTTTGCCACTCAGTATAGCCCCTGGGCTCTGAGAGCTGACCACTCCCAGGGACAGAAGCTGGTGGAGCCGGTCAGAGAACCCCGTGTCCCCTGTCCAGCAGTAACGGGGTCAGGAGGGACAACATGTGCTGCAGGCCAGCAGGGCAGGAGCACCAAACCATCATAGCCCTCCAGCAAACACAGCTAAACCTTCATGCTTCTTTGTTAAAAAAATGGCAAGTCTGCACAACTAAAATCATCCACCCTTCTGCCTGTAAGGATTTACCACCCTTAGTTCTCCTTTCCCCCTCCCATCATAGTGATATGTGATGTACCCGTATTTCTGAGCCCAATCACTGGCAGCAGCAGGTGAAAACACAGTGCCAGAGCTAAAGATGAGGTTGGTGCTCTCACACAAGTGGAGGCTGGACAACACAACCTACAGCATCAAAAAGCAGGAAAGAGAATTTACACTGATGACAGGTATGTTTACAGTGCTACTCTTGTGCTTGTTCTGGGAATAAGGTGGTGCCAACACATCTTCAGCTAAAGGCACCCAGCCACGGTCACACACATCCACTGGGTGTCCACATTCACTGGTGGCTCCAGTGTCATTGAACAGCCCCAGGAAGGTGAGGTCTGGAAGCAATACCTCTCCTTTAGGCAGAATTCCTGCCACAGGCATAGCAGAAAAATGCATCCACACTTCCCTCATTCCTACCCACAGCCAGGGAAGCTGCACCAGGCAAGTCTAAGAATAACACTAGCATATACCAGCAACACAGGGAGGAGCAGCAGGTACCAGACACACACGTGTCACTCCACCTAAACACTGACCTGTCCATCCGAGATGACCTCCTGAGTCCCCTCCAGCCCGAGTTTACCATGACATTAAAGTCAATTCACACGTGTGGCAGAAGCCCACAGAAACCAGTCTCTAGGGAGATTGCATCCCATACAGGGAATGGGCCTCTGCTATCCCACCACTCAGGATACTGGTGCAATCCTGGATGGGGGATCAAAGGACAAAGGGCAGCAGCCTCACAGGGAAGGTGTCTCAAGATACAGAATTAGAAAAAAAATGAGGACACTACTCCTCATACTGTAGAGCCCAGAATGGAGTATTGCACAGTGCAGCACAGTAGAAGTGGTGAGTGGTATGATCCAGGTGAAGAACAAGACGCTCTCTCTCTGCACCACAACCATCCTGATCTGGGAAGCTGAAGTTCCACTACATGGATGTGTGTCACCTCATTGTACCTGCTCCCACAAAGCCATGTTAGGTGAATGCACAGCTCCTGACATAGCAAGGAAAAATAGGATGAAAAAGGGAAAACTGATGTTAACAGAACTCCCTTGTCTTAGAAACAAAAAGGGAAATACATCTAAAGCAAATATGAAGGTGAAAACCTTAAGTTTTTGTAAAACATTTATTCTTTTAAAAGTTTTATACACAAACCCATAATTTCCTTCTTCTGCATTTTTAAATATGCTGAGTGAGCTCATTGAACATTCAAGCTGTTGTCTTCAAGTTTTCCAAATACCATTCTATTTAAAGGCACTGTGAGTAGGGAATTCAATTTATCAAATGAATGAAAGAAGAATTCTTAGCAGGAACCCTGGTGAGCTAATCAAGAGTCACAATAAAATGTCAGGGGTCCTGGAATTCTCTGCAGGAGGTTAACACCAAATTTGATCCGAGTCAAGGAAGACAAAACACACTATAGACTAATAAACTGTACTAAAAGTCGTGCACTGCAAATATGTGAAAGTTTAAACACAAATGGAGAAAATCTACTTGTTTTGTGCACTTTTTATACACTTGGTGTTTAAACACAAAAATCAAAGCACTGCTCATCATGATCATTTCATTCAACTTAAAGACAACACATTTTGAAGCTGTTCAATACATTTTGAAGCTATTTGGTTTCTGTTTCACTGTCCCTTCAGCTGCAATGCTGTTTTGAAAATTAATAAAGCAACATAACTCAAGAGGTAAGAAACCCTTACATTACTCTGTACCCTGTCTTTAGGCTGGAAACTGGATCCACAGAATTCAAAAAAGGATTTATCCTATCATCCTAAGTTAAGGAAACAGCATGATCCAAGGCAGCACCTTTCCCTCCACAAATCTATCAGAGTTTAGAAGAGTAGCTCTGCAGTGCTGAAAAGGTAATCCTTAAAACTTGATGGAAATAAACTTCTCAGTTCCTCTACTTGGCCTTCCATAGTAAAAGCATAAATTAGAATATCAGATCCACCATCAGAATGGGCCCTCATCCATTTTTCAGCTTAGCAAATGAATAGCAGCTCCATGGGGGAGGAGAGACAGGGTCAGGGGAGAGATGGGTAAAGGAAATAGCCGTAAATGATCTTCCAGGACAGGAAAACTAGTTGCAGTAAATACCACTTTGGAAATCAATTTATGGTCAATTACGATCTTAGTAATAACTATTTTATGCCTTCATTTAGTGCATGAAATGCCCAGGGGAGCAAATATTCTCAGAAATATATCCAGTATGTCTCCAAGTATGTTATCTGATCAGTAGATGCAGACAGAATTCCAGAAAGAGCAGCTCTTGCTTGTCTAGATGCTGATGGAGGGATTGGGGATAGGGGGAGGATGGAATCACGGTTTCAGTGCAGTTGGCTCTCAGAGAGTTCCAATATCACCCAGATAGAACAGACTATATCTATCAGTCTGGGTTATTTGCTTCAAAGGCAATGGGGTTTGTTGTCACTGCAGTATTTCACCTAGAAATTTGTGAAGAGCATTTTATTTTCACAAATATAAGAAAAAATTAGAGCTGAGGGTCTTTTTTTAAGCAAATAATTACATAAACATCCCTCCACCAACTCAACTATTGCTTTATTCAATTCCTATATATAAGTGTAGTACCAGAATATAAAGACTGACATCTCTAGATAATGTACTGCTGGCACGTAATGATACTGAATTGGACCATTCTCTTCTAAAGTGAGGGACTTCCATGAGTTTGATTAGAAGGACAGAAATAGTAAAAATTACACATTCACCAAGCTCCAGTAAGTCCCATGTAATAAATCTTTCACCTCTTTATAGACAGACTCTGCTCCTCAGCAGCAGCAATTCTATTACTGTGACAGACCAAATTCGAGTTCCACACCCAGATCAGACAGTTATATTATGATCATCCTAGAACACATTAAATAGCACTTAGTTTGCCACCACCATGCTCTCCTCCTTCCTTATCAGAAGATGCTGCATCTTCCACATTAATTTATTTTTCAAAAGGTTGAAGATAAATATACACCTCATTATAGTTCACATCAGCAAAGAGAAAACAATTTCACAGGCAGGAAGATGGAGAGGTACGTTATGAGCAGATGTGATCAGTACACTTATGCCAACAGGTTATTTTTAACTAACTGCAGCTTTTTTCAGCATCACAGAACAGGAAAAAGATACAGAACTGGGCACTTAAGGCATTCCAGCCATGACCCCATAAGGAGATAAGGATGATTAGATTTGCAGAGATGGAGCACCTTTTGTAAGAGACACACTTTCAAGTGTAGCATCCATTTCAAGGCTGAACGTGGAAAAAATTCAGACAACTCAAACACTAGAAGCAATTCTCCCACATTAAGCAAGCTTGTGCACTTTGCTAAGTGCAATTGATTAAAAATATTGAGAGAAGAGGAAAATTGAGATGCACAGATAGTAGAGGGATAACGAGGAATCCTGCTCCAGACTGGCTTTGATAATACACTTGTGTAAAGAGTCTTACTTGATTTACACACACCCCATTAGGCTATGCCTGCAAGTGCTACTGAAGTTTTTAAGTTCACATTTCATATACATCATCATCCTCAAGGCTATTGTGACAACGTCACCACCTTCTGTGGTCTGACCTTGTAGGAACACAGGAAAATGGCAGTCACACATTATGCATCTGTACAGCTGATTTTTTTTTTCCTTGGCATTCTCCCTGAATTGCATTTTTTTTTCCCTAGAATGGTTTGTGTTAAAGCACTGGGCTGATGCTCTTTTGTTTACCAGCTACTGTTTAAAAACAAGGATTTCCATTGTCAGCACCAATGAATGAGGGGAACATCAGCCATCAAAACACTTTGGAATTCTGAAGAGCTAAAAGACCTGAGAGTCCAGGGCTAGAGCAGCACTGAAATTGGACTGACACAACACAGATATCGGGCTGAGCCTAAAATAGACTTGGCAGAAGTCATCGTGGACTAACAATCGATCTGTGAACGTACTGACCACCCAGAATGTATCCAAGCCACTGCCAGTGCTCCCTTATCCCTCAACCAAAACAAAAAGCTCTCCCATTTCCCACCAGGAAGTCTTGGAAACGTAGCACGAGAGAGAAAACTGTAAACTTCATGCAGACAGAACACAGGAAGGGGAAAAAGGAATAGGAAGGAAAACACACAGCTAAGAAAAAACAGCTAATGCCAATCTAGAGATTCCTCTTGGCCAAGACCGTAACAAAGGCAGCATCCACCATCCCTTTGGAAATTCACAGGAAAACATGCACAGACCCCATGAACAAGAAGCTGGGAAGAGGCAGGCGGGGGAAGAATGGATCTGCCTCTGGAAAACACCCATGGGCAGCCACTGAACACAGCCCGGGGTGGCTGTTTTCCTTGGGTGAAAGGGAGGGGGGGGGGTGTTATCTTTTCCTAAATGAGCCTATAGCTGGTAGCTGCATGATAACTATTTTGAGACATATAAACATATTTTTCTCTGGGGCTTAATTACCACAAAGGATGCCAACTGATTTGACAAGTCAATTTTACTCTCAAATAAAAAAATACCCAGAAAACCCAACCTCATTCTCTAGCAATTCAGAGCTTAAAAGCAGCCCAAACATCCAAGGGATAAATATTAGCTATTTTTTAACACAAAGCAATAAGCAATTGTTAACATTTCTCATAATTGAGCTTATAAACATAGAATTTCCTGACTGAAACCTAAGTAAACGTATATCTACCTCACAATTTTTTTTTAAGTGGCTGTACATTTTGAACCCCAGAAAAAGCAGGCTGCAGATAGCTGTTTATTACAAATGACTTCCACCTCCTCCACAGCCCTCAAAGGCAAACTATAAAGCTGTGTGCAAAGCCAGACAATCTGGGCACCCAGCCATAAACCATCACTGCTGCAGCACAGATAACTGTTCTCGCTCTCAGCCATCCTTGGCTGCAAACCCACGGGGAAGGGCTCCAGAAAGCAGAGCTCGGTACCGTCAGGGCTTCGAATATTTTATGAGCTTGAATTACAACTACGTTCAAGACCTCGGTGCTGAAAAATTACAGTGTTAATTCACACCCAGGGCTGAGACCAAAACTCACTCAAGATTTGCTTGGTACCCCGAGCCATGAGATGTAAGAGCAGCCAGTTATTTTACAGCTGCCTTCAGTGACAGAAGCCTTTTCACTGGGATGAAGAGGGAGACATGTTACACTTTAAAAAAAAAAAGACAAAGGAATCAGATGCATGTTTTAAAGTGCTGCCCTGTTTTCTGTGAGTGATACAATCTTTGATACAACCTCAAGGAGCACTGTGGCTATTCTGTACAAGAAAAGGCAGTTTTGTTATGATCAGATTCAGACATTTTTATCTTGTGCGGGAGATTTTAAAACATGTTAGTGACAAGGCAGGAAGCTGCACAAATAAAGTTTCAGAAAACACAGATGTAACTGTGTGTGTGAATCACAGTGAAGTTAGCCATGATTAAGCAATTTTAGAACTATGATTAAGGAACGATAAAATAACTAAATACATCCACTTTGGGGATTTAAGATGTACAACCAAGCTGTGCTTTTGGTAGAACAGTTTTCGAAAATAGCACAGATTCCTAAAGGAAGATCAAATAATACTTCGATTCCTCTGCTTTCATACATTAAGAATAACCATCTTTCATTTTACCAACAGCATCTGCCAGTGAAGAGACTGTGCAGAGCACATAGATCATTTAGTAATGCAATTTACTGTCACTTCTAGATCATCTCCCCATTCAACAAAGTATACTTCTCCTCTAAACACTATGTGCCCTGGCTGATATCTTCATAATACAGCTGAAAACCTCAAGCCATTATCACTAGAAGGCATCAGCTGATCCTAAATTGGCTAGACTGCAGCGTCACAGGCATTTAAGAGGTTTCCTTATCATTCATCTTTAATACTGAGGGATCGACACACTCCTACCTGCAGCTTCCAGGCCAAAGGGAAACCTTCTAATGGTATTACCATTATCTTGTAATCTGAATTTTAAACAATTAAAACAATAGCACTTTTGTGTTGCGGGTCTCTACTGTAACGAAAGACAATACATTTTTCATCAGTTCTAACGTTCAAAGCCTTACATAAAGCACTGGTTAATTTTTTTTAAAAGCAGCAATATGCACTCTGCATTTAAGCTGCTGAACCTTCCAAAGAGAAGCAGCAGGGTAACAAGGTACTGAGATTTAAGTCACCACCAGAGACTATTTGCTTTACTTAGGGAAGGTCTGGCCATTTCATTCTAAATCTGCACTTCTTGTAGTCAATACGCTCTGGCAATTCTTTCCAAATGAAAGCCTCTTTTTACTGAAGCAAGGGATGGCTCCACCCCTGACCTCCTCCTTCAGCTTGTTTTGGAAAGGGGCCAGATGACAGCATTTGGAAAAGCGCATGTTTATCTCAACGAGGCCAGCTGCTAAGTTAACATATTACCCGTTCCCACATACACTGCTCTTGGTTAAGTCTTCACAGCTAAAACTGAAAGTAAACGCTGCCATTGGGCTTTTAATAACCTGAACACGAGAGAGAGAAAAGGAGTCTCCATCTCATGGAGCACCTGAACGGGCTGCAGAAGGGTAGGTTATTTTGAATTAAGGCAGTTAATCTGTAAATAAGTGTCATGGCCTTTCTGAATGAAAACCAAAAGGTTTTATTTCTAGACTAACTTAAAGCTGTGCTTTCTGAAAGTAAGGTTGCCACTCAGCAACAGTTTGCTCCAAGACACAAGGTGGTTGTAAGCCCCTCGTTGACAAAACCTTTATCTTGTTTTATTGTTACTTGGAAAGGTATGGAATGTGGGGGCTTTGAGAACTTCAACAAAATACCTTCAGGTTAAATGTAGTATGTTATTTTTCATATTAAGGGAATTTTCTTTTATAATTTTCAAAGTCTTAAAAAGCTCATTGGAAAAAAAAAAAAGTATAGAATTACCTTGCTTCCTTAAACATCAGTGAAAGATCACAACTCACCAAAAAGCACAGTTTGTTATTTTAACAGGAAAAACAAACCCTGGAATAACAAAAAAGAAATTAAGCCAGAGCGGTGGGGCTTTCCTTGGTCCCAGCAAGGTCCATCAGGCTTTGCAATAGTGGCAGGTAAGGCAAACCTCATCCACTCACAGGGGATCAGATTTTGGGAGATGCCAGGTCTGAAGGTGAACCTCCAAGTCCCCAAGTGGTTCTTAAGCCAAGGGTAGTGTCCCAGAGCAAACTCCACTATCCCCTGTACCAGCACGGAAACGGCACGGCCCAAGGCTGCCCACAGGGACATTCCAAGGCACTGGGAATGATGCCCTGCACCACTGACAGCCGAGTTACAAAATAATCCCCGTGCTGTAAAACACATGTACCAGCACACATAAACCACCCGTATGTAACACACGGCTCGGGTCCAGTCAGCTCTTAGTCTGATGGACCCCGATCCCTAAATCTGTCAATATGGCAATCCACACACACAAAACAGCAACACAAATATTTCCTGAATACATCCCACTGCAATCCAGACGAGCTCCCACTAAAAAGGTTTGTCGTCCCTGTTTCTTTCATCACTAGAAACAAAACCTTTAGACACAACTACAGAACACTGCCTAAAATACAGCCCCTACTAACACGCATCCCCTCCTGCCCTGGAGCAAGTCCTGGCTCCAGCACAGTCTTCCCGGTGCCAGCACCTGCTCTCCAGGGGCTGAACTGAAATGAACCTTCTTCATCTCACCAGCTCCGTGCCAGGCAGATCCCTTTAAGTCAGAAATGATCCGTTCTCCTTTGAAGATAAGGACAAAGCGACGCAAGGCATTATTACACTACTGCTGATGCCCTTCAGCACTCATTTTCCCTAAAAAAAAAAAAGTTCAAAATAATCTGATTTACTACAGCTTTCTTCACAGACTGAGTCACGGGCTCGGAAGCAGCAAAGGTTACCCAACACCCGAGCATAACACAGCTTCTGCATCTCACCCAAAAAGCAACAATCTCACCCAAAAAGCAGCATCAGTGTTACCAATGACAGACCGAGCCTCCCACAGGCTGGAGCAGTTTTCTCACTGGCGTACGCAGGGCTGACACTGATGCTTTCACGTTCTGGAAAGGATTCCAGAAGCCAGAGCAGGAACGCCAGTGCATCCGGGGGCTGGTTCCTCAGCACACCATTTTGAGCTCACAAATAACACACTGGAGCGGCCAGACCGATATCCCAGGGATTTCTGAACCTGAGGAACCGCGATGGTGGAAAACTGTGTGATGTGCTTTAAGCACAGGTTGCACCCGCTGCAAATCACCTACTATTTCCTTGGAAAACACAGGGGGAAGCAGTGAGAATCTGTGCGTACCTTCCCACCACTTTCTTGAAATTATTATAAAAAATGTAATATCCGAGAGGAAACTGCGTTTAAAAAATTCTCAGTCGTAGGTGAAGCAAAAAAAAAAAAAAAAAAACCCACCCACCGCATGGGATTAGGGCAGGATTTGGAAGCCATGCCTTCCTTCCCCAATCCATCCAGCAGCAGTGCAGATGTTCTCCTGCTCCTCCACTCTGGCATTGTCCTCAGGTCCACGGCACCACCGACACCCACCTGATTTAAAGCTCTGCACCATCGACCAGCCCACTAACAGCGGGATTTATTGGAATTTTAATTACCTTAACCGGCCTAATGTCCAAAGCAAATTTCTGTATATAAATTAGCATAATTCGCCAGATACATCCATATGCAAACGAGGGCGAAAATATGCAACAGACATGGGTATGACGTACGGAAGATTATTTCTAAATTTAAACTGGCTGTTAGAATAATTGAATAAATCTCTTCTCGCACATACACTGGAGTTGTAGCAGAAAATAAAACTAGCCACAAAGACTAGCAGCATTACATTTAATGGAAAACTAGGGAGAAAAAACCCAACTGAGTTCAATAAATCCTATAATTGAACCTTCAACTAATTACATATTAAGAAGATTAACCTTTGACACAAACTTGTGATACAAACAAAGAAGCCTCAAACAATTAATAAACTTCCAGTGTTTCAAGATTTCTCAGGTTAACAACTGAGCCCTCCCCCATTTTCCTCCCATTCTGCGTCGCAGTTAAAGGAATAAACTCTGTTTAATATTCTCCCTGCCCCTGGACATTTCAGGTTTAGAGGAACATCTCTCTGAACACTCAGGAGAAAATTACTGCGGACCCCCACAGCCTCATTCTGTGGGGGGAAAGAGGAGAAAAACCCAAATCTAGTATTTTAACTTTTAAGAGAAAGCTGCCACGAAAGACAAAGCTGGAGCTCATCTGCTCGCCCACAGAGCAGCACTGCTGGCCATGCCCACAATTTTCCAGCCCTGGGATCATTTCCAACGCGCTCTGCGATCATTTTCACACGTGTAAGTTCTAAACCAAGAGCACACGGTCGTGCCTTGCAGCAGAACCTGCTTTCGTGTCATATCTGAGTGGCACAACATGCTCACAAATGGTATTTCAAATCGCTGTTCGGTGAAAAACAGCGACGGCAACTGGGAAAAGAGACAGAGAAAAAGATATGGAATTAATTCTAGAATTATTAAAAAAAAATCCGCAAGTAGTTCACAGGAAAAAAAACACATATAAAAACAAATGGATTTTGAAGTGTTTCGGGGCGGTACTTGCTCCACTGACTAATAAACAGTTTAAAAAAATATAATAATCTGGGTTAGACTTCTGAGAAAAGGAGGAATGCAGTAGATTAGCAGGTCTCTTCCCTGCTAACTTCTACCATGCCCGGAGTCAGAGAGGCTCTTACCCCTTCTTACCTTTTAGTCTTTTCTTTATGGGGCTCTTTGGCAGCTTTCGATTCAGTCTTGCTGTAAGGAAACAAGTGAGTATTTTTGTCTATCGTGTAGGGGTCTTTCTGACGTGTTCCTTTCTTATTTTTAATGCTTCTTTTTTAAATTTTTTTGTAAGTGTACCCGTAATTTCACGAATCTGAATACGAAAAAAATCTCACACGGCCACAAAAATTAAGTTTTTTTTTGTTGTTGTCGTTTGTTTACCCCCCTCAGAAAAAAAAAGAAGTCTGCCACACAGGAGATGAAAAAAAAAAAAAAACAACAAAACAGATCAACAGGAAAACACTATCCAAGTAGAAAAGCAAAGAGCTTCAGTGTTATCCAGCCCAGAGGAGAAGTGCAGCAAAAGCAGGTCCAATTCCAAAACAAGCTTTTGACTTCCAGTGAAGCAAAAATAAAAACCAAAAAAAATATATATATATATAACCAAGACCAAGAAAACAAGACAAAAATACACGTTCAAGTCCCCAGCTAAATTTTTGCACGAGTGTGTCTTAAATACAAGTTTGCTTTTATGTGTTGCAGCAAAACCCACGAAAAGCCAGGATTTGGAGTCGATCGGGATGAGTTCTCGTGTTGTGTGTGCCTTGATGGGTTCTCAGTCCACATGGAGGAGCATCTGAGGGCTTTTTCAAAAAGTGCAAATCAAAAAAGAGAAACCGGGATCCAGAAAAAAAAAAAAAAAAAAAAAAGCCC